>OVBE01011572.1:0-13751 GCA_900406425.1 Iberis pinnata
TAAAAAATTCTTTATTTTTCTAGTTATATATATATATATATATATATATGAAATAGTATATATTTAAGTTTTTGACAAGTAAACGTCAAAAAAATTATTATTAGTATTAATTTTTCAAACAAAAAATCTAATTATAATTTAAATATCTAAAAATTGAATTATAATTTAAATATTTTTCGTGAATGATAAATTATTTGTGAATAATGAATAATTTATGTGAATGATGAATGATTCATGTGAATAAACGATAAATACTTATTTTCAAATAAATTAAAAATTAAAAATACCTATTTCTCAAATTTAAAAAACAATAATATATATTTTTAAAAATAAAATAAAAAAACAAAAAAACTCAATTTATAAAATTATTATTATCTTTTTTTCTTCTCTCTGTGCGACAGTGTTACTCAAGCCCTAATTCACTTTACCTTTACTTCTTTTACCTTAGCCGTTTCAGCCGTATCCAGGTACATACTCGAGTTTACTCTATTGAAGAAAGTCAAACAGAAAATCTTATTCAATGTCAACGTACACATTTGGTTTATATACAAAATGTATTCTGGTTTAATCCTAACAGACATTAAACCAATTGAAACCAACATTTAACAAACACTTAACTAACTCAATTTTAATTTTATATCCACAATCTAATACCCTCCCCTCAAGATGGAAGGCACAAATTGTGAATTCCAATATTGGACAATAGATGCTTGAATAAACCAGGTTGAACCGGCTTTGTCATTAAATCTGCCAATTGATTTTTTGATTTCACATGTAAAGTCTTCATGAAACCATATTGTACTTTGTCACTCACTAGATGGCAATCTATCTCTATATGCTTTGTCCTTTCATGGTAGACTGGATTATTTGCAATATGTAGAGTTGATTGGTTATCAAAATATAGATTTGCTGGTACTGTTGGTTGACAATGGAGGTCTGTAAGTAGTGAAGTCAGCCACACTAACTCACAAGTTGCATCTGCCATTGCCCTGTATTCTGCCTCTGAACTACTTCTGGAAACTGTGTGTTGTTTCTTTGCTTTCCATGACACCAAAGCATTGCCTAAGAACTCACAATAACCTGTTACATATCTTCTTGAATCTGGACAAGATGTTCAATCTGCATCTGAAGAAGTTGTCAATTTGAGGTCTGATTTTGCTGGGTAAAACAGTCCTTGAGCTGGTGCATTCTTCATGTATCTTAATATCCTCTGTGCTGCTTGAAGATGATCTGTTCTTGGAGCTGAGACAAACTGACTAAGCTTATGCACAGCATAAGTGATATCAGGTCGTGTATGAGTAAGGTATAGCAAACGGCCTATCAGTCTCCTATACTCTGTAACATCCTGAAGAATATCACCATCTGATGTAGATAAGTTTGATGATGGATCATAGGCACTATAACTGGTTTACAACCCAAAAAACCAGTCTCCTCTAAGAGTTCCAATGTATATTTCCTCTGGTTAACTGAAATACCAGCTTCAGTTCTTGCAATTTCAAAATCAAGGAAATATTTTGCATGTCCTAAGTCTCTTAGCTTAAATTGAGATTGCAAATAGTCCTTGAATGACTTTATCACATCATCATTGTTGCCTATGATCAGTATATCATCAACATAAACAAGTACTGCAATGAATATCTTTGATTCTCTTATGACAAATAAGGAATGATCTAAAGGTGCTTGTATAAAGCCAGCTGCTAAGATGACAGAAGATAATTTCTTATTCCACTGACGAGAATCTTGTTTAAGTCCATAGAGAGATTTCTGCAGTTTACATACTGCATTTGATGGAACTGAGGCACCTGTTAAAGTTGTATAACCAGGTGGTAGAATCATATAGATCTCCACATCTAGTTCACCATTTAGAAAAGCATTACTTATATCCAATTGGGAGACAGACCAATTATTAGCAGAGGCAAGAGTTATTAAAGCTCTGAAAGATCCCATTTTGGCCACTTGTGAAAAGGTATCTAGGAAATCTAATCCTTCTAGTTGTGTATAACCTTTTGTCACCAAACGTGCTTTGTAACGTTCTATGCTTCCATCTGGATTGTATTTGATGTTGAACACCCATTTACAACCAACAGGATGTTTACCTTTTGGTAGATCACATATAGACCAGGTTCCTTTAGTTTCTAATGAATCCATTTTAGCTTTCATGGCCTTAGTATAATCAGTTGATGTTACAGCTTCTTTGAAAGTTTTGAGTGGTTTAGTAGAAGAAATGGAAAGTGTAAACTGTTTGTGGGTGGGACTGAGATTGTCATAAGATAAAAAAGAGGAAATGGGATATGATGTGGTGTTTGTGGGGTGAGATGGGAATGCAATATCCTTTTGTAACAGAAAAAGATGATATTGATCAAGATATGCAGGAGTCTTAGACTGTCGTTTTGGTCTTTGAACTGATATATCAGTTCCTGATGGCGCAGAATCATGATTTGAATTTACATCAGAAGGTAAGCTAGATGTAGGTAAAACATCATAATTATCAAGATTATTATCACATATATCAGGTAATGCATCATTGAAGTTATCATGTAAATAAAAACATGAAGGAAACAAATAATCTGGAACAGGTAAGGGCAAAACATGCTGATCAAATAAATCATTTGCATTTTCTTTCATTTTCAGTTTAGCAAAAGGGAAAATATGTTCATGAAAAACTACATTCCTTGTTATGACAATTTGATTTGTTTCAATATTCAACAGTTTATAGCCCTTGTAGCCTTGTGGGTAACCAATCAATACACAAGAACTTGCACGAGGTGAGAATTTATGTCTATCTTTCAATAAAGTGGAAGCAAAACACAAACAACCAAATACTCTCAAATGACTATAAGCAGGCAAATTTCCAGTGAGCAATTCAAAAGGTGATTTGTTATTCAATAATGGAGAAGGTGTCCTATTGATTAAGTAAACAGCTGTTTGAATGCAATCACCCCAGTAAAGGTAAATGAGATTGAAAAAGAAGTGATCTTGCCACATTAAGAATATGTTGATGTTTCCTCTCCACAACAGAATTTTGTTGTGGAGTGTATGGACATGAGAAATAATGTGTAATCCCTTTTGATTTTAAAAGATCATTGAAATGTAATTCTGGGGCATTGTCAGTTCTTATTGCTTTTAGTTTTATATTATATTGGGACTCAATAAGAATCAAGAAATCAGGAAATATTGTAGCAACAGAACTTTTATTTTTAAGCAAAATATACCCAAGTGCATCTAGTACAATCATCAACAATAGTCAAAAAGTATTTATAACCATCAGTACTAGTAACATGAAAAGAACCCCAAACATCTAAATGCAACAAGTCAAAAGGATTTTTGGAAATATTATTTGATGAAGGAAAAGACAAACGTTTTTGCTTTGCTAAAGGAAAAATGTTACACACTTAATCATAATTAGATTTTACAGAAGGAATATCCAAAATCTTTGAAAGCATTGTGATTTTATTTTTGGAAGGGTGACCCAGCCTATTATGCCAAGTCTCTGATGAAACTTGAGAAGCTGAAAAGATTTTAGTCTTTGAAACATTTTTGAAAACTGGAGTCTCTAGAACATACATATTGTGATGGAGGTTACCCTTCCAAATCATGAAGTCCAGAGTATGCTCCTGATTTAAGAAAGAATCATGAGTCAGTATATAACACATTTTTTCAGAAAAACATAACACAAAAAGATGTATGCCTAGTCAATGCACTTATGCTCAACAAATCGAATTTAAACTGAGGAACAAACAAAACAGAATGAATGGTTAAAAAATCAGAAAGCACAATTCAACCAGAAATTGTAACAGGAATATAAGTGCTATCAGGAAGAGTAATAGAAGTGTTACTAATTGTTTGAGTTTTATCAAATAGATCTAAGTCAGAACAAACATGACAGCTAGCTCATGTATCTATGACCCATATCTTTGTATTTAAAGTAAGGCTGTCTTGCATTCCCAATGAAGAAAGAATTTGAAAGTTTTGGATATGTGTACCTGTGGCAGGTGTGATATGTGGCTGAGGTTGATAAGTAGAGACTGCTCCATCAGCTAAGTTGAATTTACTGCCTGAAATATGTGATATATGATTTGAAGATGCATTAGCATTCTGCAAAACATTGAAAAACTGTTGTAACTGTTCTGAGGTGAATAAAGATGAAGGAACATCCTGTTGACTGAGATTATGAGTTTGTTCATTTGATTGAGAAACCAGATTTGCCACATTCTCCCTCATTTGTTGTTTTGGTTGACCATGTTGAACAGGCTTAATGTTGCCTTGTGTCTTATATCCCGGGGGATAACCATGTAGCTTATAACATCTATTAACTGTGTATCCTACTTTACCACAATGTGAGCAAATAGGACAATTAGAGGATCTATGATTGTTGTAATTAGCAGCAGCAATAGTCTGTGATGCTTCAGGAACTACTTCAGTGACTTGAAAAGCTACATTGCTAGAAGTCTTCATTGATCTCTGTTTTTCTTCCTATGTTACTAAATTGAACACCTTAATAATGGATGGTCTTGGTTCGATCATCAGAATGTGACCTCCAGTGGATGTGAATGAATCGTTTAGACCCATTAAGAACTTGAGTACTCTATCTTGTTCTTCCCTCTGAGTAATACGCTTCAAATTTGCACAATACATGTTGCCACAGCAACATGTAAAAGGATCCTCATGGTTTTTCAACTCTTCCCACAACTGTTTCAAACGAGTGTAATACTCACTTACTGTATTTAAACCTTGAACTTCTGAGTATAATAGTTGTTTAATCTATGTTTTCCTTGGTTCGTCACTGTTTAAATTGATCATGTAGATCTAACCACATATGTCTTGTTGTATCAAGATACATGATGCTTTTTGCAATTGACTTATCAACAGCATTGACTATCCAAGTCAAGACAATACTATTACATCTACACCAAGATGCAAAATCAGGATGTGTATCACTAAGTTCTGTGAATGAACCATTGACAAATACGGCCTTATTCCGAGCACCTAAGGCTAGCAACATTGAACGACGCCACGAATTAAAATTCCCTAATCCAATCAGTTTCTCATAGACTTAGGAAATACCAGCATGATCGGCACTATGAACATACAGTGGATTCGAATTTGGATCAGATAAGGATACCGTTGGCGGAACCGGATCTTCAACCTCAAGATCATCGTCCGGATCTGGTGCATCTTGATTTGAGCTTCGTGATGTCATGATAGAAGTAAAGAAGATGGAATCAATTCCAAAAATCAAAGAAGATGTTGAAGAAAGATCGCAAGAAGCGATATCAAGAAATCGCGTAAAATGCGAAGAAAGATGTAGAAATTAAACATGAAGAACTCGATTTCAGCTTCTGATACTGATTTACTCATCGATGAATTGAAGAATCAAGAGAAATTGAACTCAATCGAAGTAGAATTTGAGCTCAAAAATTTTCACGGAAAATTTTCTACTGATACCATATTGAAGAAAGTCAAACAGAAAATCTTATTCAATGTCAACGTACACATTTGGTTTATATACAAAATGTATTCTGGTTTAATCCTAACAGACATTAAACCAATTGTAACCAACATTTAACAAACACTTAACCAACTCAATTTGAATTTTATATCCACAATCTAATATACTCATCTCTTCTGATTCTATTCACTATTGAGGGTTTCTTAGTTTAAATTTTTGCACTGATGGGTAGATTCCTATTTGTGTAGTTAACCTTCTTTGTTTGTGATCTTTTGAACAGGAAATGGATCGAATCAGTAGTTTACCAGATGAAATTCTTTGTCATATATTATCTTACCTTCCTACAAAGTATACAGCTTTGACTTCTGTTCTCTCTACGAGATGGATCAATCTCTGGAAGCTTGTTCCTAATCTTAACATTGATGATACTGAGTTTCTTCATCCTGAAGAAGGTAAATCAGAAAGGGTTGAAATCAAACAGAGTTTTGTCAATTTTGTAGACAATGTATTAGCTATGCAAGGAGATTCTCCAGTTGAGAAATTCACTCTCAAGTGTATAACTTGTATCCATCCAGATACTGTGAATCGTTGGATATGTAATGTGTTGGGACGTGGTGTTTCTGATCTTGATCTTTTCATTGATTTCTCCGTTGAAGATACAGAAGAAGATGATTAATGTCTACTCTAGAGATGTTTCTTAGTAAAACACTCGTTAAGCTAAAGATAAGAAGTGAATTCTGTTTTAATTGGTGGTATACATGTATGATGCAAGCTTGTTTACCACAGCTTAAAAGTCTTTACATTGACTCAGATTTGATCTTTTATGGTGAGATTGAGACGTTTATTCCTTCTTTATCCGGGCTTGAGGAGTTACGAATGGCAAATATGGAGTGGAACGAGTTGGATATGACTGTGTCAAGCTCAATCCTTAGAAGGCTAAGTCTTCATGCCACTGGTAGTCAAGACATGGAAAATCCAAAGAGCTTTTCGTTTGATACTCCAAATCTGCTTTACTTACATTACACTGATGTAGTTGCCGAAGATTATCCATTAGTTAATATGGAGAAGTTACGTGAGGCTTGTATTAGTCTTATAGTAACTGATGATCATATCAAGTGAATAAGAGCGGCTAATAATGGTTTGGTAGAAGATAATGTGGATGATAAGGAGGGTAATGTTGTTCTCAAATTTAGCAATGTGGTGAAGCTTATGAATGGCATTCAAAATGTTCGGAAATTTTGCTTACGCTCTGATACTCTAGAGGTAAATTTCCTTTATTGTTTTTAAGGTGGGCATAAAACTGAACCAAACCAAAAAAACAAGGTTTGGCTTGGGTATGGTTCTCTTAAAATTATCCGAATGGTTCTCTCTTACCAAGTACCATTGATATCAATTCAGAATCTAACCGAGAGAACCAATAGTAACTGTATAAAAAAGAAAATATAAGTTAAATGTTTTATACCAAGAACTGAACTATCTTTACCTCTTATCAATTTTTGGGTATTTTTGAGTATTTCGTGTATTTTCGGATAAAATATTGGAACTGAACCGGAACTATTAATATTTCGGTTCTCTTATGGTTTCCTTATTTTAGATCCAAACCGAATTGTACCGACCTAGTTACGAACCAAATTTGTAATTGATTAAAGAACCGAAAGAATCGGAACCAACCTTAACCAAACCAAATAATCGTATGCCCACCCGTTTCTTATCTAGTTGTGAATGAACCATTGATTCTTAAATGTCTAATTGAGATGTTCAACAACCTCATAATGATAGGTATAACGGGTGACAAAGATCGAGGATGGCAAGCATTGCCTGCTCTTTTAAGGAAATGTCCAAAATTAGAAACTATAATCTTTGAGGTAGAACAACTATACTCCATGATTACTTCTTAAGACAAAATCCGTGTGAAGAAGATGAAGTTCCTAACCTCCTATATACTTTTATGTTACAGATAGTTGCGGGGATGCTTGTAACTGCATTCCTCGAGAAGACAAAGGTCGTTCGCTTAAATCTTGTCCTGTAAAAATGATAGAGATTCAAGGGTTTAGAGCAACAATGAAAGAGATGCTCATAATAAAGCATTTCTTGGATTATTTTCCAAATTTGAAGTTGATGAAGATCTATATTGAAGAGAATGATCCTACACCGCTCAAAAACCATGAAATATCTAAAGTTATCTTGGAGTTGATTGATCTCTATAACAAGTTATCGAGTTGTGATGTACAGCTCTTGGTAAGCGATAACTTGTATAAGAAATGGAGAGAAGAAGGAAAATGGTGAGCAAAACTTGAATCTGTTTCTATTGATTTATCTTCTTCTTTTTTTGTTTCTTCAATTTCTTTGTCTTCCAAGTCTTTTTGTATGTGTATGGTATTGAATCTAAAAACTTGCAACATAAATGACGAATATATTTGAGATATTATATTATCTTTCCATCTAAGAACGTTGATAGCTTTGTTTATTCTTTTATTGGTGTTACATTTTGTGTATAAATTGACTTACTAATTTCTTTACTACGAATATAGATCGGATTTTATCAATCCACAAAAAAATATCTTATTGGCTAAATACAAATTATATTTAGATTATTTTAAAATGAATCAAACTAAAATTTAATTACAAATGGAACTTTATTTTGAATAGCCGAAAATTAAATAATTTGAATTGAAAATCATAAAATATAATTCCCAATGGGATGAATTAGAAATGGTCAATTCGAAAAAAATTGATTCAAACCGAACTAACTAGACAATTTGATATGCTATTAGAAATATTATTTTGTCACTAAACACACAATCTGAGAGCTATGGAAAATTGTTTTCTGAATCTATAAACCATAAACGGAAGAATAGAATTTGAATATATGAATAAGCGCTTTCAGTCTCGAACAGTTTTACCTAGCATATCTGACTTTCTATTATTACTTCGTAGACAGTAATTTACCATAAAACCTCCAAATGATATTTTTAGCTCTTGTAGTTCTCTTAGAGCATGAACAATGGCTAAACCCATATTTGGGTTCTTAAGTTTTACTTTTTCATTTAAAAATCTATACTATATAAAAGTTCAATTTCTAAACCTCTCAACCTATCCACGTAAGATCAGTTAATCTCCAATCAAAAATTGCCAACTCACCAATACTACACATCGATATGATTCATTAATCCCTTCACTAATAAAGATCTTTCATTTTCCTCTCTTTCTTGTGTAAACTGATCGATTGCTTATTCATGTTCTTTTCGAGATTTATGTAAAAATACAATTCTCCTTTATAATCGATAGATCTAGGTTGATAGAGATTTCTTTTGGTTTATGTGGATCATGATTTTAATATCTGGGATTTTCGTTCTTGAAAAGTAAAAAAAGGATCTTAGCTAATTAAGATTTTAATCGCTGGGTTTTTCATGTTTCCGCTTGAGATTCAAAGATCGTAGCATATGTAAAGGACATTTATGTTACGTTTCAGAAGGTATCAGGATATCAGTCAAGGTGAGGCCGTTGGCGTCAAAATTATCACGGGGAAACAGAAACTCTCTTTGGAAGGTAGAAGATCATCATATATCCCTTCACAAGTCTCTTGACAACCCAATCTCAACCGTGTTGTTTGCTTTTGGTATTGAGTCCCTTTCTTATGTCTTTTAAATTTCCATCGATTTAATGTATGAAATCTCTTTCCTTTTTAAAATTTTGCTGGTGTTTGTCTTTTTTTTTTGCAGATCATGTGTTCGACGAAAGCTCCACGAATGCCAGCACCTATGAGCTTCTTACCAAGGATATAATTCATGCCGCCGTCAAGGGTTTCAACGGTAAATCTAATCGAATCCAACTTCTGATTAAATCTTAGAGATTTCATGATATTTTTTTGTCAAATACTACATTTGGTTATGGGCAAATGAGTAGTGGAAAGACATATACTATCACTGGTTCTGAAACTGAACTAAGAATTATTCGAAGATCTGTCAAAGATGAGTTTGAAAGAATACACATGGTAGGCTCCAGGTTTTACAATGATCGTTGAATTAAAGAACAAAAGAGAGTACAACTTTTAATTTTTGTTTCATTTTCTACCTTTCTAGATATCTGACTGAGAGTTTTCCATCCAATAAGCATATCCAATATAACACTTCAGTTTTTTTTTTTCAAAATGGAATTAACATTCGCTTTGACCTTATTTTATTTTCAAGCATATAATTAAAAGGAATACTTATCACGATATTTATTTTCACCAATTGCCAAAAGAAAACTTTTAGGATGATAGACAAATAAGAGTTGCACTAAAACTAAAAAGGAAGAGCAATAATATGTTAAAAAAACGTAAAGAAATGCAATGTGATATGAGAATTATAATTTTTTGGATAAAATGGTAATATCGTAGATTAATTGTGGTATCAAAATAGAAAATTTTAAAAATATTGTTTATAACAAAATAAAGCGTGAAAATAAAGAAGGCAGGCTATGCTATATTATTGTTATTATGTTGTAAAAACATCTTACAATCTCTCTTATGTAGAAAGTGATGGTAAAAAGTTAAATTAACACTTACAACAAAAAATTAGAATCTTTCCTAAAATTTTTAAAGCTATGCACATATGATTTTAAATATCTAATAAAAAATTGTTTATATAATTATGGCAAATAACATTGTAGGAAAAATAGAAAAACAATATTAAAAAAGTAACACATAATAAAAAAAACTTAAGAAACTGAATTTAGAAGATACCTATTAGGTACAACACATAATAACATTTTTTTTTTGTCAACATTGAACACATGGAATTTAAATTTTACAACATTGAGAAAGTTCTATAATATATGTCATGCAATATATTAACTACAAAAATATTATTATTTTATTATATATATGAATTCGTTCATCATCATTTAAGTAAAGATGATATCTGATTTTACAATAAAATTTTATATGTAGTGAACCTCCAATGAATATAAATATATATTACATTGTATTTATGCACATAACATTATATGTAGCGAAATCTTCTATCATATTTAATCGAATATATTTTGCAAGTATTTAACGATCAATAATTATTTAGAAAAACATCAAAAATAAAAATATTTAGATATAAATAAATAAAATTATAGATCAATTTCTTTATATTTACACTTTCGTATTTTGAATGGTTTATTTTAGTTGAACAAACATATATTTAAAAAATTCACGCGTAGCGTGGACTCAAAATCTAGTAATAATAATAATAATATTCAACTAATCGTGGGCTGCTATGTGTCATTGGGACCCACAATTTTTGTTAAAAACGGATCCCAGATAAAAGACAAGAAATGTGGGTTTTTATTTTTTGTGTGGACCCCACCCTTTAAAACCCACTTAATAATCGCCGATAATCATGGTCTTAGTTCCGACTCAAAAACTAGCCACTTGCTGGGGCGATTAACCACATCTACCAAGCAAGGTCGGCCTTGACTGAGCTGGTTTTGTGGAGAGGCAAATAAAAGTACAGTTTTAGGTTTTCATTAAAAAAAAAATTGAAAGTTTTATTTTTCTAAATCATTATGGATCCCACCCCACTAAAAATAATTTAAAAAAAAAAGAAGAATTTTAACTAATTTCTCCAAAAAAAATTAGAAAAAATTGGGTTATGGTTCACAATTACTATTAGGTTAATAAAAAATGAAAATTTAAATTAAGGTGAATCCCACCTTATTAAAAAATCGAATCGCTCGAATCTCTACCTAAACAAATCTAGTCTAAATATACAGTGGGTTTCTCGACTCCAAACCGAAACCAGAAAAATACTTGAATATATCCAACATAAAACCAAAGAAAACACGTACTTAAACTGCTGGAAAAAGCAAGAAAAAATAATAACAAAACCTACTTAACAGATATATAGACCATGTTCAACAATGGTTAGGTTTTAGGATAAAAAATAATTCAAAAAAATTCAGAAGTAATTTTTTGTTGAAGGGTCGATTCTTCATTGAGATGTTTTGGGATCGGTTCTTGCTGCCACGTGTCATCCTTTTATCGGAGATTTTTTTTTGTCGATTTTTTTTTATGATGAGTTTTTGTAGGGCTAAACTTTCGAATATTGGATTTGGTTCCGGTTCATCAGATCCTAAATTCGAATACCCAATTGATATTTTTCTAATATTCGGTTTGGTTCTGGTTCGGTTTTTGTCGGTTCCGGGTCGGTTCCATTTTTTTATTCATGATTTTTTGTAGGGTTAGATTTTTGGGTATTCGGTTCAGTTTCGGTTCTTCGGATCCTAAATTCGAATACCCAATTGATACTTTTCTAATATTCGGTTTGATTCTTGTTCGGTTTCGGTTCGGTTCCGGGTAGGTTCGGTTCGGTTTCATTTTTTTATTCATGATTTTTTTAGGGTTAGACTTTCGGGTATTCGGTTCGGTTTCGGTTTTTCGGACCCTAAATTCGAATACCCAATTGATACTTTTCTAATATTCGGTTCGATTCTAGTTCGGTTCCGGGTCGGTTCGGTTCTATTTTTTTATCCATGATTTTTGTAGGCTTAGACTTTCGGGTATTCGGTTCGGTTTCGGTTCTTCGGATACTAAATTCGAATACCCAATTGATACTTTTCTAATATTTGGTTCGGTTCCGGTTCGGTTCTTGTCAGTTCCGAGTCGATTTGGTTCCATTTTTTTAATTCATGATTTTTTGTAGGGTTAGGCTTTCGAATACCCAATTGATACTTTTCTAATATTCGGTTCAGTTTCGGTTCGGTTACAAATTAAGATTACAAACTTTGTTTATTGTTGTTTGAATTTTCATATTTTTTAATTATGTGCATTTCATTTATATTTCACCTTTAATTATGTGTGATATGTAAAATATAAATGTTTTAAGAACAAAAAATTTTTGAGAATCTAAAATGGTTTATGAATTGAAATGGTTTAGAATTAAAATGTAAAAAAATATATATTTTTTTAGAAAAATCGCAAGTTTCTTAACTATTAAAGGTAAAAAAATTAAAAATTTTAACAAAGTTTCTTAATCATTAAATTGATTATAAAATTACTTAAAAATCACTAATTAGTTGTTACAAAAATGACTATTTCGAAAATATTACACTTGAACTTGAATGGTAGGGATTTTTCTTGAACTTGCGCCATAGTTATTATCGTCATTAGGATAATGATTAGTGTTACGCTTATCTGTAAATCTAAGTGGATTTAGGTCTTATCTCGAGAGGACTAAAAGTTTGCATAAACATCTTTATTTATCAACTTTGTAAAGCAAGAAAATTGACACACAAAGGTACGTAATCCACAAGAAGTACAAGTATACAAACAAGTTCTAATTGTCTGTATCACAACATCTTCTTAATTTATTCAACTCTTCAAAACACACAATAATTAACACAACTCATATGAAACTTACCACAACAAACTGAGTATTTAAAGATACTAAATTCAAACCCAGATATCGGAGGTGCAGTCTCCACCTGGATATCTCATCTCATGAGCAAGTGCAGGACCGTCTGGTTCATCACCAAAGTCCACAAAGAAGTTAGGATTTATGGAGAGGCCACCTTTCTCTGTATCAACATCAATCTGAATTATGTGTGAACCTTTCTCCATGATTTCTGGGTAAAACTGACGATCCCATGCGCTAAACAATGAGTTCGTTGCATACAATCTTTTCCCATCTAGACTTAGCTGAATCATCTGTGGTCCTCCTCCGAGAGATTTCCCCTGAAAACATCAGAGAATAACAATTTCTTAAAAATGCAGAACATAAGACTTGGTTATAACCTCAAAAGATTACATTTTTGAATAAACTTACCTTGATTTGAGGGACATCGAACTGGAAAGTGTTCCCATCCTCTCCAACTGCTTTAACAGGGCTTCCCTTTTGTAGTAATCCTCCGACCCAAATTTGTCCAGTTAAGACAGGATTTTTAGGGTCCTCAATGTTGTACTGACGAATGTCTCCATGAAGCCAGTTTACAAAGTAAATGAACCGATCATCAAGGGAGATCAAGAAGTCAGTGATAAGCCCTGGCATTTCTGGGAGAATCCAGTTTTCTACTTTCAATGGTTTAACTGATATAACCACCTAAAGAACAGTTTGTATTGCGGTTAATCATAGATTTGAAAGAATAGAAAAGAAAAAGAGATAATGAAGATGATTCAGAAGCTACACTTGCCTCATGGCCCCATGTTTCATCACTGTTCTTGAAGAATCTTATCATGTTACTCGACAAAGCACTCCCAACAAACCCTATATCTTTAGATGGCTCGTGCAAGAATCTGATCTGCAATCCCATATAAGTTATCCACAGATTAGTC
>OVBE01011573.1:0-14053 GCA_900406425.1 Iberis pinnata
TGTGATTTATGAAGAAAATAAATGATCGAGACTACATAAACATAAAAAATTTGTAAACTTAAACAAACCCATTAAACAAAAACATATAATTAGCAACAAAAAAGTGTTCAAATACATTTCATTAAAAAGAGAGTGAGGTAATAAAAAAGAAAATAGATTAGGGCTATTTGATAGATTAGGGTTTTCTCAATTTTTCTAGGATTTTCATATGTTATTGGATCTGGGTCCGGGTTCTTTTTTGCGAAGAAAACCTGGATTGGGATGGGTTGGTCTAAGATTTGTTTATGTATTAGGTTTGAGTCTGAAATCTTGTAACTCGACATATATTCGAAGTTAATAATAATCTAAAACATTTATATCAAAATAAAAATAAAAAAAGATAGATTAGGGTTTTCTTAATTTTTTCTAGGGTTTTTATGGGTTATTGGATCCGGGTCCGGGTTCTTTTCCTTGCGAAACCCACCTGGATTGGGATGGGTTGGTCTGAGATTTGTTTATGTATTAGGTTTGAGTTTGAAATCTTGTAACTGGACATATATTTGGAGTTAATAATAATCGAAAACCTTTATAAAAATAAAAAAAAGAAGATCTAAATGATAACTAACCTTGAAGAACATAAGCAACCTTGGAAGAATCAGAGTAACGAGGAATAGCCAAACCATATTTCTCAAGAGCTAGCTTAGAGGCTCCAATATTACCATTTTTTAGCATTGGTAACTCTTCAGGACACCATGCAAAATATGAACCACCATCTCCTCCGTACACTTTCTTAGGTAGTCTAGGTGAAAGATCTAACTCCATTTTTGTTAAATGCTTAAAAATTGTAAAAGAAAGATTTGTAGATATGAAATTGGATTGAGAGATAATGAGAGAGATCAGTAAGTATTTATAGTGGAGTTTTGAGATTATCTATTCTGTTATTAATTGAGAGATTTGGGAAACAAAATCTTTGACTTGAATAAATATTTGACCAACTTAAAGTTTGTGGATAATACTCTAATTAATTGTTGATTTATAGTTTTTTTTTTTTGGAACAATTATCCATGTTTGTTACACACAAAAAAAACTATTCATTTTTATTTTTATTAAAGCCTCTTCGTGATTATCCTATCTAAATAATCTGGTAATTATCCAATACTTAGAGCATTTCAAGATTCTTTGATTATTAATAATATTTAAATGAATATTTGGAGTTATTTAGGTTTAAGTAATTTTAGGTGAATTAAGAAAATATATATGATTTTGTTAGAATTCTATACAATCTCACTTAAATTCATGGGAGTCAAAACTTTGATTTTTTTTTGTACCTAATAAATTCCACAAATCACTATAAAATTATTAGAAATTCACTACTTAAAACATTTTTAATAACAATAGATTTCATGAAAAAAAAAATTTAAATTCCTTTTCTTTAATAACACTGGATTTATCTTTTTAATACAAATCATTCAACATATCTAACACACCCGTTAGTTAAAAACACGCAGAATAATAATTTTATTTTTAAATTACTTATTTTTATTATATATTAAAAACATTTCAACTAACTAATAAAAATATATCATTTTTTATTAGTTATGAAGTATTTAATATTTCTAACATAAATTATATACCAAAATGGAGATATATGAATTAGATATGGATAATAGTATCAAAGTTGGGTAATGCATATTTGAAAGAAATAGATTTTGGATAATGCTCTAGTTAATTGTTAATTTATATTTTTCCAAAATTTATTCATGTATGTTCAAAATTATCCATTTTATTATTTATATTATTAAACCTTTTCGTTTTATAATTTCATAATAATCAAGACTATAGTGAGCAGTGATTCACCTGTCTATATAGTTATATAATTATTTAATACAATTGATTATAGTATTTTCACAATTATCTTTGATTATTAAATAAATAAGAATTAGACTAAAGATAATTGTTACAAAAATTGTAGTGCACATTAAGTAGACTGGATTGTTATCCATTATAAATATCTTAATTAATAAAAAGAATATAATTTTTCTATGTAGAAATAAAACTTATGTTGAAAATTTAGAAAGCCCGGTTTAAATCAAAAGGACAAGAAACTCAACTATTTTTACTAGTGGAGTCCATTCTTCTTCTCCACGAGTTCTACAACAACGTGACAAAACTAATTTACCAAATCTTTTTAAATGAGATTTCCAAAAATATTAACGTTTTTTAGTTTATACTAAGATATAGTGTGTAGTCATATGTTCAAAAAATCATTAAATTTAATTCAATATAATTTTTTGTACCAAATTTGCGCACATGAATATTTTTTTATAGTGGCATATGTTTTTCTTTAATGTAACTTCATAATAATTTTTGTATATAATATTTATTATATTGATTCAAGTTACCAACATATTTACATATTAATATATTTGTAACAACATAAATAACTACCATTATGTTTATGAAAATATTAAAAATTATTTAATTTAATTAAACTCAACATATGATATATAAAAATAAATAAATAAATAAATATATATAATCTATTATGATGAAATTTAACTATCACATTTGATTTTTTACATATTGTACTATTTAATTAAATCAAACAATTTTTGTAGTTATGTTCTAGGTTTTGAGCAACATAAAATTACTACGCAATTAAACATAATCAAATAGATATTAAATATATCAAACTATTTTTTTTACTTGAAAGATTATTTGTCCAACTTACTGATAGGTTATGTATAATGCTCTCATTAATTGTTAATTTATATGTTTTTTCAATATAAGCTCTCAAAACTCTCATTTAGTGAGTCGTTATTTCCTATAAGATGGTCGGCGGTGGATAGTTTTTTTTAGTATCAGCGTCGGTTCTTTAGATTTTCCTTTTAACTTATGTATATTTTGTTGTAGTTATCGGATTGTGGCTAGTGACTAGTTTTTTTGGGCGAGTATTGACCTCACTCTGATCGGCCGGATTTGATTTAGCACCGGGTATCGTCATTGTGTATGTGAGATCATTTTATCTTTTTAAAACAATTATACATGTGTCTTAAAACAAAAAATAATTATCCATACTTTGTTATTTATTTTAATGAAACCATTTTAGTTTATTATCTTCTAATTGAAAAAATAATCACTATAATTATGACTATAGTATTCATCCATCTAAATAGTACAGCAAAATATAGCATTAATTGCTAATTCACCTTTTCCCAACAATTATCCATTTTTATTCTTTATTTTTCAAACTGTTTTCATTTTGTAATTTGAGAATAATTAAGAACTATAGTCTAAATAGCTGGATAATTATCCAATACAACAAATATATAGTATATTGCAATTCTTTGATTGTTAATAATACTTTAAATAGATAAATATGAATTTTTTTTTTTTTTTTGTCATCATAGCCTAGTGTCTAAGTAGTTCTCTCCCAACTGAGAGCGGCAGGGTATATTGCACATTGAATATGAATTATATTATCGTTTAAAAATGGATAATGCACATTGAATACTTGACTAGATTTTTATCCGATTAGATCGTTTTAATACCAAGTCAAATATGAAAATTTGTTACCATATATATCTTAATTAATAACTACAATATACCTCTTTACCTTATATAAAAAAACAATATAACTCTTTTCTTAACTTCTCGAGAAAAAAAAAAACTGTTTTTATTGAGAGCTTAAAAAGCCCACTTAAGGCCCAGAAACTATTTTTACTATTGCAATAAAGTATGGTCTCCTCCTCCACAAGGCCCACAACAATGTGACAAAACTAAACCATGTTTATTTTCAACTTTTTACTAAGTACCAAAAAGTTTGTTTTGGAGATTCTCAAAAAATACCCTAGTTTGAATTGTAAAAATATCATTACGTTTTTAATTGTTCTAAAAATATCACAGAATATTTTTATTTCAAAATATCACAAATTAATTAAAACTTTAAATTAAAAAACTAAATCATAAATTATTAAACCCAAACTCATTCAAAACGTTTAAGATTCGTTTTTTTTTATTTTATGTTTTTGATGTTTTTAAAAGAAATCTTTAAATAATATTTTTTAAATAAATGAAAGTATGTAGTATTTTTAAAATATACACTTATTTTTGTTGTATTAGGTAGAATTACTTCAAACCAGCGGCGATCCTATATGCAATGTAGGGGTAGAGGTGTCAATGCGGGTTAATCCGCCCAATGATAATCATTATTGTCTAAAATATCGTAATTAAAGTTTTATAAAAAGTGCACGAGTAAAAACCATAAAACCATACAAGTTACAATCCATATAAATGTGCGAACAAATCACTCCATAAATTTAAAAATTGGAAAGTGAAAAGAAAATTGAACTTATAATTAAAATACAAAAGCATCAAATCTTGAAATTTGTACCCAAAACCATGTGGATTTGTCCATAAAAACCTGCGATCATGTTCGCTGACCGTGCGGGTTTGTCCATAAAAACCCGCTGTTCGTATGAGCTCAACACGCAACGCCCAATTTTTTGGGCCTAAAAATTTGTAACCCAAAATCGCTCCGTAATAGAGCGGGTTAAGCGACGTCCGCAGTTGGAAACCCGCATTGACACCCCTAGTAGGGGGTCAAATGACACTAAATTTTTAAAATTTCCTTCTATATTTAATGAATTTTATAGATTTTAGTCCACTAATTTCATATTTTGCACAATTATATTGAAGTTTGACCCCGGTTTAAAATCATCTTCGGTTCGCTACTGCTCCAAACTCTTTTAATAACTTAATTTTAAATATATATTTTTTCCTTTTATAAGAAAAGATGTTGGTCATTTTGATAACATCAAGAAGTTACGTGCAATGACCAAAAAATTATAAAGAAACTACCCTATTTTTCTCCATAAAAAACCAAACGTTTTAACATTTTCAACGTGTGTAACAGTGGATTTAGATGCACCTAGCTAGTTGAAGTTGATGGCCGTCCATGGGAGATGCAACTAAGGAAACAAAAACATATTTTGTGCCTAACTTGTTAAAGAACATGACTTAAAGCCACCACAACACTGGTCACATATATTCTGATAACAAGACATAGTCCTGTCTTGATTTGTCTCCCACTTTTGTAGTTGTTGATCTTGATACTCAACAACTCTTGAGGGTTAGGCACACTACTGATCTTCATGCAAAAAAATAATATTTTTGGTCATGTAGAATATTTTATAAAACCTAAGACAAATACATTAAAAACTAAAAAGATACAAAGCTAAAACTCCGAAAAATTAAGCCGGCATATGAAATCAACTCTTGCTTCGGTTAGATTTCTAGTCTCGATTTTTCTTTTTTTCACAGTTGGGTCGATAATTATGATCTATAATTAATTTTATAATATGAGGTTTTTTAACTACATGAAGTCGAATTCTGGTAAAAAGAGTGTAGAAATTAATATTTAACCATGTAGAATATTTTATAAAATATAAGTCAAATACAATAAAAAAGATACAAAGCCAAATTTTGTAAGCATTATTAACTCCGGAAAATTAAGCTGGCATATAAAATCATTTATGCTTCTATTAGACTCCTTTCTCGATATAAATTATAATCTATAATTAATTTTATAAGATGAGGTTTATTAACTATGTGAAGACGAATTTCGATAAAAAAGAGTGTAGAAATGAATATTTAACCACTTCACCAAAATCATTTCTCCGCTTTTTAATCCTCTGTTGTTTATGTTATGATAATACTTTTAAAACTTTTGACATTTTCACAATTTCAGCTTTTGTAACATTTAGATCAATAATACCCAATCCATAACAAATATATATAAAGAATAAAAATAGTTATATAAAATGGAACATCAACAAAAAGAAATGTTCTATTTAAAAGAAAATTTAAGTTATATAAAATGGACAATTTCTACTTTTTAAACAAATTATTTTTGTGTTGTAAAACATGAATGCAAGAAAAAAGTTATTTGCCTTTACATTTTTCAGCAATATTTTATAAAAAAGAATCTAAAAATGTTCTATTTAAAAGCAAATATAAGCACGTACATTGCTGATTGCAAACTAAAATTGCAAACTAATTGAATATATAGTAGAATAAAAAATAGGACTATAGATAACAAATTTGTATAGCTATATAAATAGAGATTCATGAATCTCTAAATTTCATAATCCCAAATTATTTATACTCCAATATACACACAAACTCATAACACCCAAGAAAACAATTTTTTAAAAATCCTTTACAAATAATATAATCCCCAAAAGGCTAACTAAATAACAAAATTACCACACAAAAAAACGGAGCAAGAAAGAAATAAAAAAAAACACTAATAATTGTTTTTTGAGAGATCTCAACGAATTTAAAAAGACTTAATTTATTCAGGAATTCTCATACTAAACGAATAATCTTACAAACCTAATTTTCTGGATATTCTTAGAATCAAACATAAACACGTAGATTGTTAATTGAAACTAAAATTGCAAACTAATTGAACATATAATCAAGACTATAGATAACAAATTTTTATAGCTATATAAATAGAGATTCATGAATCTCTAAATTTTCATAATCCCAAATTATTTAATACTCCAATATACACACAAACTCATAAAACCCCAAGAAAAACAATTTTTTTAAAAATCCTTTACAAATAATATAATCCCCAAAAGACTAAACCGAATTTAACATAATACCAACAAAAAGAAAACAGAGCAAGAAAGAAAAAAAAGTAAGAAAAAGAACAAAAACACTAATAAAATTTTTGTCTCTCAAGAGATCTCAACGAATCTAAATTCTCAGACTAAACGAATAATCTTGCAAACCTAGTTTTCCGTATATTTTTAGAATCAAACATAAACACGTAGATTGTTAATTGAAACTAAAATTGCAAACTAATTGAACATTTAGTAGAAGGAATTTTTATAGATATATAAATAGAGATTCATAAATCTCTAAATTTCATAATCCAAAATTATTTAATACTCCAATATACACACAAACTCATAAAACCCCAAGAAAACAATTTTTTTAAAAATCCTTTACAAATAATATAATCCCCAAAAGGCTAAACTGAATTTAACATAATACCAACAAAAAAAAAAAAACAGAGCAAAAAAGAAAAAAAAAATTAAAGAAAAAGAACAAAATCACTAATAAAATTTTTGTCTCTCGAAATTTCAACGAATCTAAGAAGACGTGATTTATTCGGAAATTCTCAGACTAAACGAATGATCTTGCAAACCTAGTTTTTCGTATATTCTCAGAATCAAACATAAGCACGTAGATTGTTAACTGAAACAAAAATTGCAAACTAGTTGAACATATAATTAAGACTATGGATAAATTTTTTTATACAGCTATATAAATAGAGATGCATAAATCTCTAAATTTCATAATCTCAAATTATTTAATACTTCCAATATACACACAAACTCATAAAACCCCAAGAAAACAATTTTTTAAAAATCCTTTACAAATAATATAATCCCCAAAAGACTAAACTGAATTTAACATAATACCAAAAAAAAAAACAGAGCAAGAAAAAAAAAAAAAAAAAAAAAAAAAAAAAAATTTTTTTNAACTTCAATTCCATTACCAATTCCTGAAACAGAACAACCTCTAAAATTAAGCATTGATGTCGTCGTCGTCGTCGTCTTCATCATTGAACAATCTTTTAAAATATCATAAGAGTTTGAAATCGTCGGAGGAACTCTAAAACTCTGTTGAAGCGGCGGAGGATTTCTCCACCGTGGAAGTGGACCAGCAACAAGTAGTGTTTGAAGCAAAGGTCCAGATTCCATTACAGATTGAAGAAGCTTACCTTTCTCTGGTAATAATCTTCCTTTTATAATTTCATCCATTAAAGCTTCCATTGGATCAACCTTAACCGGTCTCTGTTGTAAATTACAGATACGGTTTTGATGAACCGGTTCCGGTATGATATTGAAATTTGATAATTCAGGTGAAGAAACCGGATCGAAGAATGAGTTAACCGGTGAAGAACCATTAGAATTTGATTCGGTTATGCTTGAATTTGGTTTAATTGTGAGTAGTTTTTGTAATTGATCTTTAGCTTCATCTCTTTCTTGACGAGTAAGTTTAAGAAGATGAAGAAGATTCTTGATTTCTTCTTGATGAAGTTTTGATTCTTCATTAGCTTTTGATTTTAAAGCTTCAAGTTCTAAAGAACTGTATTGAAGCTTTTGTCTTAATTCTTCCATACTCTGTAATAATTATATAAAAAAAATAAAAGACTTTGTTACATGACAAAAAATAATAATGTAAAATTAAAAAATTGAGAAATCATTGAAGAAATCAATAGTAGAATGAAAAGATAAATTGTTTTTTTATAATGATGTGTGATAACAACCTTGTGTTGATGGGGTCAAGAATTCACTCATAAACGTTACTTAAATTAAAATAATATATAAATAATAATAATAATATATATACATAAATGTAAGTGGAAGAAAATAATTAAACAAAAAGACAAAAAAATGAAAATTAGTCTTTTTGTGTTAAAAAGAAGCAGAAAAGTACAAGTAGTCACATTTTTTGTAGGTGAAATTGATTTGTTCTAATAGATTTTCATAGATCTTATAATGTCGGAAATAAAAACTAAGTTTTTATAAATCTAGAAAAATTATTGAAATTTCAAAAAAAAACACAAAATAAATCTTAAGAATAACGCCAAATTCTAATCAATTTCCGACTATATTTTCCGACCAAATTTCCGATAAAAAAAAATTTCGAAGCAAAAATTCCGACTAAAATGGTGGTCAGATTTTTAAATTTTTTTTTTAGTAAAACATAGAGAATTCTAAAACTTCTCATACATAAAAAAATAAGAATTCTAGAAAATTATTGAAATTCCAAAAAAACACAAAATGAATATTAAGAACAAGGCCAAATTCTAACCAATTTCTGACTTATATTTTTTGACTAAATTTCCAATAAAAAAAATTTTACGGCCAAAATGGTGGTCGGATTTTTAAATCACATAGAGAATTCTAAAACTGCTCATACATAAAAAAAAATGCAAAGATATAAACATAATCATAATCATAATGCAATTGTTAAAATATTATAAAAAGTTATAAATAGTAAATTAAACAAACCTCTTGGTAAAACCAAATAGAATTCAACTCTTCCATTTGTTTTGTCTAGAGAGAGAGAGATGAAATTGCAGAGAAAATGTTGTATGTGTGTAGAGAGAGAGAGGGAGTTGCAGAGAAGATGATGTATATGTTTATATAGTGAAGAAGAATCTATTGCAAGAGAGAAGACAAGAAGGAGAAATGTCGTTCATGTCATGTCATACATTTTAAAAATTTTATATATAGAAAAATAATGAAAACAATAATTATAGAAAATAAATGAGTAATTTTTGTTTTGACTCAAAAAAAAAACTTGGTAAGATTCCATATTTGTCCTCTTTGTTTTCCTAAAACCTCTCCCACTTTAATAGGGAACCTTGTCTCTTCCTTAAAATAAACTTTATTTTCCTTATAAATATTTTGTTATTTCCTTTTTTATATTTTATTGATGATTCTGGTATTCGGAGTTCTGAAGGATTCTGATTAGATCCAAAGCATTCGTAGTCGTCAAGGGTATTCAAGAGGATTGCTGAAGTTTACCCTATTTTAATTGACGGTGGTCAAAATTCGAATCTAGATGACGAAACTCACAGTTGTGAATTTTTTTAACACCAGAAACTCCGGTTCTTTTTTTATATATCATACCTATATCATGCATGACGTTTGTACAAAGCATGTATGTTATCAGTTTTTTTGTTCTTTTTGGTTTTTGATTAGATCCAAAATGTTCGCAGTCGTCAAGGGTATTCAAAAATACCGCTGAAATTTATCATATTTTAATTAACGGTGGCCGAAATTCAACTCATAGTTGTGAGCTTTTTAACATCAGATTCTCCGATTCTTTTTTATATATCATACCTATATCATGCATGATGTTTGTACAAAACATGTATGTTATTAGTTTTTTTTGTTCTTCTTTTCTTGATAATTTTTTTATTTATGTTATCACATTTATTATTGATATTAATGTTTATAGACATTCCCGTATATGTACATTGTTATTTGGTAATATCAATCTTAAAATCAACTCAATTAAAACTTCTTTCTATATAAATATTACATTCTTGGATTCTATCGTTTTTATTTAGTTAATGTTTTTTTCAACAATAGAAATTTCCATATATGAAACATTGGTTGATTTTTTCTAAATATAATCCAAGTGTCATGATCCTCACTAAAATGAGTTTAAATTAGTCAGTCGAAGTTCGAGGAACGCAGCGGTCCACACATCATGTTGGCACAGGGTTTGAAGGAAACTTCAAATTGTCGACCATAGAGTGATGAATATCGCATTTGAAAATCTCAATAGTCGGAATTCGAACCCAAATAGCAGAACTCACAGCCGTAAATTCTTTATCTTCAGAATTAAAAATTCCGATTAATTTTTCTGATTTTTCACGACAATGCTTATATTTATAAATTTTCAACATATGTAAACGCGGATATCAATAGTATACAAAACATGAAAATGAATAAATAAGTTACTATATAATGAAACCCGTGAAATTGTTGACTAGAAGTAGAATAGGAATGTGTATTTTTATTTTCCTAAATTAGACAGTTGTGAAGATAGCAACTTCCACCGTCATATTATAGGTATTATTAATATACATCAAATTAATATATATACTTTGGTAAAAATAAACTAATATGTTATTTGTTACAACTTGAAATTAATACTCCCACTTTTGTATAAATTGTAAATAAGTTTCCATAAACTGTGAATTCTATTAACAAGTAATATGATACGTTTGTTGTCACAATGTAATACGATTAACTTACACGTTTTTAATGTTTATTTATATTGGTAAAGTTACAAAATATGTATTGGTAACAATAAAAGTTTATATATATGTTTTTCACGAACAATAAAAGTTTATATAAAGATTAATATTTGGGTTATAGTCACTTTTTTATATTTTTCTTACATATATATATTATATAATCAAATTTGTTAAAAATTGATACAAAATCTTAAATTATAAAACATAAAAATATACTAAAATATCAAAAGAGTAAAAATAATATACCCTCATTTTAATTGGCAATTCATTAATGGTTTTTTGTCGCATTAATTTCTATACCATAACAGGCTGGTCCGATAATTCTATTAATAGGAAAAAATGTATTCACTATATATGCGAATAGCCATGTTCGATTTCTGGTCTAGTAACAAAACAACAACAATAACACAATCACTAGTAACATATTGGTTTTTTTTCATTTTTAAATGTCAAATTGCTAGGTTATCTCATTAATACTTTTAATATATGAAGTTTGTATCACATCTAAAGTTTGAAATAGCTACTTTAATGCTTAATTAATTGGATGATATTTATGTGATTTAATTGTGTGTGATAGTAAATAAGAGAAACCGAAATTATATATCCTTAAACTGTAAATTATGGATATTTGTATCCGTAAAAGGGACACGACTCAGTTTAATAGAGAGTGTAAAATATAAGAAACCTTAAAATATAGTTCTTCTGTTTCTAAATGATAGATATTTTAAAAAATTTATATAAATTAAAAAAACATCAATAATAAGTTATAAATGCACAATTTTTCCAAAACTAAACATTTTTCCATAAAAATAGACCAATAACAATTTAAAAGATTTAAAATTAATTTTTTTTTTTTTGAAATCCACAATTTCTAAATAATTATTGTTGGTGAAATAAACTTATCTACCAATTATTTTTCGACAATTGTCCAAACACTTGGAAGTTTCTAACAAGGCATAGGAAGTTGTTTACAAAACATAACCAATTACCTACGAGGCATGATTGTTCGTTAACATGAACTAGACTACGGTCGGAATCTATTTGGAAACTATCCGGAAGTTCATTAGAACGAATGGGCCGTCGATAGTGACGAAAGCCCAAACCTTTAAAAATATTAAGTCGGTTCCGATAGAGATATCTTCTAACTGATAAAAAGATTCATGTAAATCCATATCCCGAAAAATAAGGAAGTTGTTAAAGAGTCTTCCCAATCCGTTGAATGTTCCTATAAGTAGAGAAGCTCTCTAATTGAGAGAAGAACCAGAGAAAAATCCTAAAAACTACTTGCTAAGAACCTCCAAGAGAGAACGATCACGTGGATAACGAACCAACAACCTACGGCAACTAGATTTTCAAGCGATCAACGTTTGGTAGTCGACAAAAGTCCTTAGGTAATTGTTGATTTTTGAGAGATTAAATTGATTGTAATCTTTACTCATTGATCAATAAAAGAACTTATACGTTCGTCATTCCGTAGAACTATCTCAATAAAAACCGGTTAAATTTTCTCAAAATAATTATGCATAAAAAAACAAAAACAAAATCTATTTTTTTGAAACAAAATAAAATAGAGATATGTCAATTCGAGGAGTAAATTCGTCTAATTATAATTTTTTTTTAATAACTACATGATGCATCACTAACATTTTGAAGAATGATTTTTCTGTTTTTTCTGTTTTTTATTTTTTGATGACCTTGGTATCCGGAGCTCTAAAAAATTCCGACTAGGTCTAAAGTGTTTGCAAGATATCTAGGAGGGCCGCCGAAATACACCTTATGTTAATTGATGGTGGCCGGGATTCGAATCCAGTTAGTAGAACTCACAGATGTGAACCATTTGCCACCAGAATTAGAAGTCCCGGTTAAGTTTTTTTTTGTTTTTTTTTGTTTTTGTCGATATTGAAGAATGTTAAATAATGTTAGAAGTTATGTATATCCGCATGAATGCTCCAAAAATAAAATGAAAAAAACGGGTCCTACCTTATAAAATATTTGATAACCGGAGGTTGCACGATGGCGACAATCATTGGCTCTACGTGAATCCAAAGATTAACAAAACACAATATATATATTTAATATATTAATAGTGAGAACAACTTATTATATTTCTCATAAAATAAATATTTTACGAAACCACGAGACGCTCCTAGATTTGGTTATGAACTGCTCGAGAAACTGAACTAAAGACAAATATTTTGACATGTAAAAATTATTAAATTAAATTTATCTTTAGTTGTTGTATATATATAGCTAACCTTGTCTTTGCAACTTATTGAAGTTAACGCACATGGCTTTCATCATTCACTTGAATTGTTAAATTTTATAAAATAATTTCGGCTTAATATTTACTATTACTTGACAAAAAGTTATATGTTAGTTAAGTGATATTAGAAAAGTAACAAATATTAATGTTGCTAAGTATGTTATTGGGTTTTGTTTCTTTCCTTTTTTGTCAACAATTAGACTGATATGATCTTGTTTTGAAATCTTCTGCGATTTTAGGTTAAGAAAAGAGAATACATTAAAGTAAATACTTTACGTTTTAGGGTTATTTTATTGATAAAAATGTTAATTTTACAATAAATAAAATTCTTTATATATATATATATATCCCACAATCCGATCCCATTACTAAAACTTAAACAATTTTTTTTTTCTGAAATACACCGTACCGTACTCCGGTGACCGAAGATCTCCAGACCCCTAATAACTAATCTTAGTGCAATTAATTAATTCCGAGATAAGTTCAATAAAATTAACATAAGTCTAATATGAGTTTCGATCCACGTCATCCCTTTAATCAATTTTATTAGACTCTTTAATATTATTTTATACTCCATCATAATTTAAGAGATATGATTATTATCATTCTTTGATAAAAATGTAAAAATAAAATTTTAATCCTTTAAAAAATATCACTATCTCGTAATTTGTGATGTTTAACTTTCTCATAATTTATAATGTTTAGATCACGATGGATGATTTTGTATATTGTTAAACTGCTTTTATGACATATAAAGTACAAATAAAATTTTAATCATTTAACAAATATCACTTTCTCGCAATTTATAATGTTTAACTTTCTCATGATTTATTTATATTGTTTAAATCATTTTCTATCTTGCATGAAACTGCTTTTATGGCAAACAAATACAAATAAAGTAGAAGAGCATAACCCAATGTATGCTAGATATGGGTTGTGTCGGCTGTTAT
>OVBE01011575.1:0-14052 GCA_900406425.1 Iberis pinnata
TCACATAGGATTAATGAGTTGAACTTTACCTGAATTTGATGATATCTTAAGTACTTTTTAATGACATAATTAAACTTAAGTATTTGCTAATCAATAGATTAGCAAATCTCTGTTTATCAAAGATCAGGGATGTAACAATACTCACATACTTTTTGGTATTGAAGATGGATGAAGAGCCTACAGATCCATTGATCTTCGGAA
Organism: Iberis pinnata; assembly: GCA_900406425.1. NCBI lineage: Eukaryota > Viridiplantae > Streptophyta > Magnoliopsida > Brassicales > Brassicaceae > Iberis > Iberis pinnata. The sequence goes on from OVBE01011575.1 coordinate 202, forward strand.
GACCGTTCCTAGCAGCGGTTGGAGCTCTAATAAACATCAAGAAGGGTAGCATTAAGCTGCACATAGGGAGAAGACCAAAGATGATCTTCAACATAAAGATCAACACCAAGGACCGCACTGCCCAAGGTCAGCTGGTATTTGAGAAGGAACTGAATGAAGACAACCAGAAGAATGGGTACTCAAGTGTTGAAGAAACTGAAGATGGATTAGGAAAGGAATCAATGAAGTCTGGGATGCACTATGAAGTCTTCAAGCCTGTCAAAGAACCTGATAAAGGATTCTCTGCTGAAGTTAAGGAAATCAGGACATTGGAAATGTGCAAAGTTGAAGGCAACCTTAAGGATCCATGAAAAGGAATTCCTGAGTTCAAACCTCAACCTGAACGTGCGCCACCTCTTAATCCACCTTCGAACAATCCAATCTCTAAAAAATACTTTGAGCCCCAAAACCGAATCTTGGAAATCAAGAATGGAGACCAAGTGTTCCTACTCAACCAAAGGTTCAAGTACTATTTGGGAAACATGGACCCAATGTGTTCCAAGACCTTAATGATCAAGGAAGTACTTTCAGAAGAAGACATCATACTTGCTGTAGAAGTTGATGAACAACCAAAGCTGAACTCTAAAGTTGATAAGAACTATGATAAGGGAGCATTCTCAGAAAAGACATCGGTTCTCTTCGGAGAACCGTATCAGGGTCGTTAATCCTAAAAACAGGAAGTCAAGCTTAGTGACTTAAAACAAGCTCACTTGGGAGGAAGTCCCATGTTTATCTTTGTATATATTTTGATTTTGATGTTTTTAAATTTGAAGTATTTGACTTAATGCATTCTAGTTTCATCTTGTTTTGGTGTCTTAGGTACTTGTGGATTGAGTTTGGGGAACCTTGCAATGAGAAAAGAGATGGACATGGGTGATATGCATTTTCAACATGATGATCAAGTGAGAGGATGACCGGATCAATGCGTTTTCAACGAAGGGGATCGATCCAAAGTAGTGCCAAGATCGATCTATCTACGAAGCATGACTAAGCAGGGATCGATCCACACTTACCTCAGGATCGATCCCATGAACAGTGAAGAGATCAGTCCCAACCAATGCCAGGATCGATCCAAATGCACAATGTTGGGATCGATCCAAACACGTAACAAGATCGATCCCATCGATCCAACTTTGCAACTTACGATCGATCTGCACCTCTACACCAGGATCGATCTAGTACTCAAACACAGGATCGATCATCATGCTCAAAATGTCATCAAACCGGTTATTGAAGATGCGATCAACCCGAGCAAAACAAGAGAAATTCGAACCAAGGGAGTATTAACTTCGATCAAAAGCACCCCTCACTCAAGGAAAAGGCTACACCTCCATTCCCACTTGCCCACTTGCATCTTTTTATCCCATGGACAAAAACGTCACCTCTCTTACACCACCACTAAGGGAAGTGACCACTCAAGCTTTCCAAGATTCCCTTACACAACCCACAACCCAATGTTCCCTCTTTACTCCTCCACCACAAACTTCCACTCATCACCTATACCCCCAAAAATTGCTATTTGCTATATATAAGGGAGTACCTCTAACTTCTTCTTTCATCAAATCCAAAATCATTTTCTATAAACACTATTTTGGTTTCTCAAAGGCATTTCATCAAGTAGCATTGATCTAAAAAGGATTTCTCAACAAGCTCTTATTATTGCAAAAATCGGTTTCACCCCTTCTCTCTTTCAACCTTAACCTTTACTTATCGATTTCAACTTTCGTTTTGCAAAAATGTTTTCGTTCTTTCATGAATACAAACGTTTTGGTTAAACCAATTTTATGTTTATAAAAATCGTTTTGAACTAAGGGAGAAGAAGGAGTGTATAAACCATGAATTCAACTTGTTAGGAGTAGTTTGAGTACCAAATCTAATTTTAAGAATGCATATGTAAAACTTGTTGAAATCTTTCCGCGCTTGGACAACACTCACACACGTTATTTCTATGTTTCCTTTTAGGAACACAATGCCGGCCAACCATCAAGTGGGACATTCAAAATAAGAAATCTACGGGAAGTTGATGCAACTAGACTACATAGGGTCAACATTTCCCGATCTTGAGACTCTGAACACTCTCGACATCCGAAGAGAGATCCAAGACATGCTCGGACAGATGATGATATCAAACATAGTAAACCATAACCATGAAGCATAACGAGAGGAAACCTGCATGTTCCTTGCATCCCTGCGTGTAGTTTACTGTTTCAACGACGACGACATCGATGACACTTTTGGAGGGGTTATAACTTTCCAAATGTTAGATGGAGAAACAAAGAGAGTGACTTTTGGAGACCTATGGGAAATCTACGGCTTCATGTGGATGAAGTACCAATCGAATAATTTCAAAATTGCTGAGGAAGAAGTAGTGTTCATCTGGAATTAGATAGCAGCAGACAACTTTCAAGAAGGGCAGACAAAAAGCTCTAGCATCTGTCACCCAGCCAGAAGATACGTACAACAGATCCTAGCGCATTCATTCTATGCTAGGAAGGACACTGACACAGTAGAAAAGCAATAACTGAGGTTCCTGAGAATCGGTGTTGCTCGCCGGCTACGCAACTCCTTGCGTAACCAGCATTTGTTCCCCAACTTAAGTCGGCTTCAACCTTGCTCCCTCAAACTGTTCTTAGAGGGACTTTTGGGGTACAAAAATATGGCTTTGGATGCGGAAGGACCAGACGGACCAGAACTAATCATTAGAGGATGGATAACACCAATTTTCAAGAGGCTTCGGATACGACCTAGAGGACGCATCTACCCATCAAGACTGATGAACATGGATTACCTGGTGAAGACGCGATTTATAATTGGAAGTCTTGACTCCCAATTTTTCTATCTATACGAGCTAGAATACCAGAGGCAAATAGTGCTATTACTTCCCGACCGAAGAAGGGTCACCTTCGACCAGGATCATAATCTCGGGTTCCGTCATGACTTCTATAATTTGGAGAACATCATCTCGCATCTGACGCCCATGGGCTCAGCTATGGACTCCTTCTTGAACCTTCACCTAGGTGACTAGGCCGACCGAGGTCCATCCCACCCCCCCTCCTTCATTGTCTAATCCACTTGTTATGCTTTTATCCTTGTTTGCTTGTTGTGATCGTTGTTTCTGTTTGTTTCTCATGATTAAAATGTCTTTAATGTTATCTCTATCATGTCCTTCCTTGAGTCCAATCCACATTTGGATTACACAAAGACTGTGTAATCCGAGTTTGGGGGAGGATTCGTAAGGACACCCCCTTGTGATCTAATGAAATCTACTTGTTTGTTCCTTTGTCTCCAACTTGCAATGCATCTCATACAACATCTATTAGCATTCAAAAACTCATAAAAATCTGAAAAAATTTCGAAAATTGTTCTTCAAAAATGGAGTGTCATTTGCATTTCATGTAGTTGCATATAGGATGTTGTACACGCTTAGGGAACTAGGAAGGTGGTAACCTTGTAAATATATTGTTTTCTCAGAAAGTGTTAGTGCCCTGGTTATTAGTTGTCTAATGCATCCTGAAATTGTCTGAAGTAAAACCGCACCTTACTTGGAATGTGAATTTGCATGATCACTTGTCTCCTGAAGCATATTGTGATTTGAAGTTTGTTCCTATCTATTAGAACTTGAATTTGGATGCTTAATTATCATGTTTGTGTGTTGAATATGGACTCATGGATAGAATTTACATACTTGGGTTATCTTCTACCTCTTACCACTCTTGTTAACCCAAGTAGAATCCCCACCTTTGAACCTTGCCTTCTTTCAAACTCTGAATTTACTACTGAGTGGCAGGACTTTTATGGAATGAGCTTGGTAGAAAATGTTAGGTTCAAGCTGACATGAATAGGATCTCATGTAGTTCTAGTCCACGATTTTTGGACAAGATAAGACTAGGTGGGATTCGATTTCAGTTGTTGGTTTTGGGTGGGAATGAATAAAAAAGGGTATTGGTAGTTGGTGACAATGGGATGTGTTAAAGAAGAACCTTAGGAGATGAAAAGAAAAAGAATGAGAACATGCTAGTAGAAAGTTTGGGGGAACGTTAATATGCAAAAGAAGTATGGCTAGTGCAGAATAAGTAGAAACATATAACAATGAATGCAAATGGGTAAAACCCAAAAGATAGTGCAAGTAAGAATGTCAATAGCCATTAAGTGTTTAAGTAATGAAGTTCCTAAAGCAGCTAGCAATATCAAAGAAAGAGAAGTCTCTCCTAAGGGTAACAAAGAAANNNNCACTTGAAGTTTCAAAAGGGTAGAATTAGGACGCATCTCTGGGTAAATTAGGAAACTTAGGTTCCATTATCATTGGGTAGATGATGTTCTATTTCTGTATGCATCTAAGTGTTCTTACCTTTAGCCTTCTGCTAAAGCTCATTCCCTTTTTTAGAGAACCCTTGTTCTAAATTACTAACCACTGCATGAAGGGGTCATCTTTACTCCTTAATCTGTCCTTAACCAATTGAGTTCATTGAAGGCACATGACTTGATCCATGGTTCCTGATTAATGAATGTTAAAGGGACAAACGAATTTGAATGCATTGTGGAAGTTGGAATTGGTCTGTGATGATCTTTGATGAGTATGGCTAAAGTTTTTAAGTAGGATGAACTTAGGATTGCATTCTAGAACTAGTAACCAGGACATTAACATTACTTGTGTTTGCAGCATGTTTTCTGAGTTCCCACTTTCAAACCTCACTCCCATACCTCTGAATTACTTGCTTGAGGGAAAGCAAGGATTTAGTTTGAGGGAGTTGATAACTCTGAATTTTCATGGATTTTACATATCAATTAGCATCAATTCTAAGGTCTAAAAGTGTGCATACATCACATTTATGGTTGATTTCATTAAGTTTAGAATTTTTAGGACTTTTGCATTAGAATTTGCATATGGACGCATTTTGGAGATTTTTCAGGACTTTCAGGAGTTTTCGGGAAGGATTTGTGAGATTTCAGAAAAGCAGCACTTAACGTTGAATGGAGCAGCACTCAACATGGAATGGACTGGATTTACCTTAGAACCAAGGCAGGATCGATCCCAACACTATGCAGGATCGATATCAAGCACTTCTGCGTTGAAGCAGGATCGATCCCAACTTAGCACCTTCAGGATCGATCCCAACACTTACTAGATCGATCCCATTACCAGGATCGTAAGTGAATATTTGTGGGATATCCCTATGGCAAGAAAGCTTGGCGTTTGTATGATATTAAGAAAAAGAATTTCTTTGTGAGTCGTGATGTTCACTTTCAGGAGGATGTGTTTCCTTATTCTAAGGTCTCATCACCTTTACCTACTGTACCACCAATAAGTTCATCTCTTGAAGATGATTGGATACTACCTTGCGCTCATGTTGATGTTCCTGTGCTTGATTCGGTTGCACCTATTTTTCCCTCCTCCCCGGATCAGACTGTATCCGTATCTACCGAGAATCTTGCTTTACCCACGTCTGATCCTATTGACTCATCGGCATCATCACCGGGTTTACCAGTAGCCTTGGGTCGCGGACATCAAACTCGGCATCCTTCGGTTCTTCTTAAAGACTTTGTGACCAGTAACATACACTCCTCCCTCTCACATTCTTCATCTCCTCCACACTCGTATTCGGTCTCTGGTAAACATATCTATCCCATTGCTCCTCTACTTGCGAACTTTGGTTACTCTAACAATCATATTGCCTTTATGATCACTCTTCTAGAAAGCACGAAACCACGTTAATATAAGGATGTTGTCCAATCTACGGTTTGGCAAGAAGCTATGAGTTTGGAAATCAAAGCTTTGGAACTCAACAATACATGGGAGATTGATGAATCTGAATTTTCATGGATTTTACATTTCAATTAGCATCAGTTCTGAGGTCTAAAAGCGTGCATACATCACATTTATGGTTGATTTCATTAAGTTTAGGATTTTTAGGACTTTTGCATTAGAATTTGCATATGTACGCATTTTGAAGATTTTTCAGGACTTTCAGGAGTTTTCGGGAAGGATTTGTGAAAATTTAGAAAAGCAACACTTAACGTTGAATGGAGGAGCACTTAGCATGGAATGGACTGGATTTACCTTAGAACGAAGGCAGGATCGATCCCAACACTATGCAAGATCGATCTCAGGCACTTCTGCGTCGAAGCAGGATCGATCCCAACTCAGCACCTTCAGGATCGATCCTAACACTTACCAGATAAATCCCATTGCCACTTCAGATCGATCTAGGGATCGATCTCAACTCTTACTTGGATCGATCCCCCTCTCTCTCATTCAACATTTTTGGTGAAGTCTCAAATGATGCTAAGGAAGTGCACGAAGTTGAAGCAGGACTAAGAAGGAAACAGATGAGATCGATCCCATCTAGGTCTGGATCGATTTCAGGCACTCAATGTCGGGATCGATCCCAAACTCAAACGCACTTTGGACGCATCTCAGCTGGATCGATCCCTTGTAAGCATTTTCAGCCTGGATCGATTGTGCACTCACCAACTCGAAGACAAACACGCTCCGACCCGACCAACTCAAATCTAGATACCACCTGAATCAAGGCCCAACATCCAAGACAATGATTGGCATTTTGCCTTTAATGCGAATTAGGGCTTTTCTCTGAACACTATAAAAGCCCTAATTCGCCCCCATTTGCTAATGCTTTTAGTTTTTCTTTCCTTTTTAGGTTTTGTCTTAGGTTTTCATTTCTTTAGTCTGTTCTTCATGTTCTTGGTGTAAAAACCAGATTTCTTTTGAGTTTTAAGTTAATCTACTGTTTTTCCTTTGATTTCTTGCTCAGCCTTAGGTTGTTCCTTAGTTTGTGCATCTCTATTTTCGTTTTAAGCTTTAACCTTATGTTTTTTAGTTTACTGTTTCATTGTTGTTCTTCATTTATGGGTTTGTGTTCTTGCTGTTCTTCTTAGATCTTCATGTTTAGGTTTGAAGTTATGTTTGCTGTTTCATCTACTTCTACTCCCATGAGTAGTGAGTAGTCATCCAAGTTCCTGAGGATGAGGGTAGATTAGGGTTGATGTTCTGGGTTTGCTTAGGTACCTAAGTTGATTGTTCTTAGGTCCTTTATGTTCCTCCTCAGCTTAATGATGATTGTACTTCTACCTGGAAGGGACAAAGATCCGCCATTAGGCCCTACAACACCGGAAGGTGAGTCATTGGAGGTGACCGGACCGAGGGGGTTTCATAGATTCGTTTCCCCTTCTATGTGAATAGATGTGGGAAACGAGTTAGCTAGAGTAGTAGTTGTTAANGATTGCTTTGCTTGAGATTGGTTGCCAAGGAATTGGAATCGATTGTATGTGTAGCTATTGTCTAGGGGTCAGCTCATTGTTTAAGGTATGTTAGGTACTTAGGTAGCCCAGGATGGATTCTCAAGTCAGTTATCCTTTGTCCTCAGGAACTGCTTAACATTGATTGCACTTTTACCCTTTCTTGCTTTTACTCTGTTTTGCATTTGAGTGTTTTATGCTGTTTTCTGTTTTATGCTTTTTATGTTCATTTGCACTTAGGACCTTTTAGCAACCAAACCCCTTTTAACATTTAGCTTGACTTTAAGGCATCCAATACATCCAGATTTCTTAGTACACTCCCATTATGGATTGACAAACACATCTATACTACAACGATGGATGATTGATACCCAATAGGCTTAAAATCCTATTATCAGAGATCACGACTTCACCACGTGGTAAACGTACCATTGGTTGTAAATGGGTTTACAAAGTGAAACTCAATTCTGATGGGACTATTGAGCGTCATAAAGCTCGCCTGGTAGCTCTTGAAAATCTCCAGAAACCGGGTACTGATTTTACTGATACTTTTTCACTAGTCTTCAAGATGACAACGGTTTGTTATGTTCTTGGTGTTGCTGCGGCCAAATCATGGGAAGGTCATCAAATGGATGTTCACGATTCCTTCTTACATGGTGATTTGAAGGAGGAGGTTTACATGCATCTTCCGCCGGGTTTCGACACATGCAATGGTTCTCGGGTTTGTCGCTTAAAGAAGTCACTATACGGTCTTCGATAAGCTCCTCACTGTTGGTTCTCGAAGTTATTTACGACCTTACGTGAATATGGGTTTGTTAAACGTTATCATGACTACTCCCTTTCCTCCTTGATCAAAGAGGACGTAATTCCACAAATCTTGGTATATGTTGATGATTTGTTATTATAGGAAACACTCTTACTGCTGTCCAAAATTTTAAAGATTATCTGCATCGATGCTTTAAAATGAAGGACCTCGGTAAGTTGAAGTATTTCCTAGGTCTTGAAGTAGCTCGTGGTCCTCACGGTATTACGCTATCACAACGAATATACATGCTTGATATTGTTGCTGAGACTGGCATGTTGGCTGCCAAACCGTCCGCTGTTATGATTGAGATCAACCACAAACTTGGCTTCGTCACGAGAGAATTATGCTCGGATCCCACTGCTTATCGTCGCTTGATAGGTCGGTTTATTTACCTGACTATTACTCGTCCGGATTTGAGTTATGTTTTCCATATACTATCGCGGTTCATGCAGGCTCCATTGGTCCCTCATTGGGAAGCCGCATTGCGTTTGGTTCATTGTATTAAAGGGACTTCATCATCTCATGGAATTTGTTTAAGTGCTACGAGAAATCTTCAGTTGACTGCTTATTGTGACTCTGATTGGGCTGCCTGTCCACAGACTCAGAGATCACTCTCGGCTTATGTTTTTTTCTTGGTGATTCTCCCATCTCTTGGAAGACCAAAAAACAACACATAGTGTCGTGTTCTTCTGTAGAAGCGGAATATTGGGCCATGGTATATACACTTCGCGAACTTAAGTGGATTCGTGCGTTACACATTGCTTTCTGTTTTTCTAATATACCATCGATTTCGTTGCATTGTCACAGTCAGGCTGCCATTCATATTGCTGCCAACCTTGTGTTTCATAAACGAACGAAGCACATTGAATCTGATTGTCATCAGGTTCGTGATGCGGTTCAAGATGGTTTGATTGTTACTCCTCACATCTCGACTAAGGAGCAAGTAGTTGATCTTCTTACCAAGGCTTTGCCAAGACCAGCTTTCGATAATTTGGTGCTCAAGTTGGGAGTTCGTGATTACTCCCTTCCAACTTTAGGGGGATGGGGGTATTAGGATATATATTTATAGATTACCGTTTATGTCCTTTGGCACTTGTATAAATACCCTGGGTCGATTCATTAATAACACAAGCATATATTTGACCTAAATTATATCAGTAATACTTGTTCTTCCTGAGATAATATCATTCACTTTTGTCTTCTTGGGAATTCAATATTTTTCTATGATTAACCATTTGGTTACAGCACCACATGTGTTGGTTACACATTTGATTTTACTAAACCTTACGTTTCATTTCCTGTGGACCAGTTTGGTGTGTACATGGAATAATACACGGTGCCTATGGATGGATTGATTTTAATTCTCTTAAGCTACTATTAGCCATTAGCGTAACAAGGATCATCCGGGTTGAGCTTTTGAGACTAACAAGCTCCTTCTCTGTTAGAAGAAAATCATTACTAGTTCTAAGTCGTTTTAAGATCATACTCACCTCTTCCAGCATAAAAAATCACATCTTCATTAGGCAATTTTTGTGGGTTCAAGGAATAATCCTATGTGGTTGGAGTTATTTTTGGCTATTCCGGTTATTTCTTTTTCTCTGTTTTTAACTTATTGGTTTCAGCGTCACTCTTAGGTCCTTGAAATTATTTTCTTTAGTCTTCATTATGCGATTTTGGTGGTTACAAGGATTAATCTTATGTGATTATTGGTCGATTGGTGTTTGGTTTTTTTCCAACAATTAATCAAACAAGGAACTAGAAATTATGGTTATCGTTTTTCTCAACGTTTGGGAAAAATGCTATAAAAATTGGTGGTATGCGATTGGGGAAAATACTTTCCAACACTAACAGCAAAAACCTTTTTTTTGAAAAACATGGGCTTACAATTCAAATTCATGGGCTGGGCAATAATAATAATGGTTATCATTATAAGGTTATTTTTAAGTATTGTGGAAATACAAGCTAATGTTAAGTATTGGAAAAAGATATTACTGAATGGTATGGACCATCTTATAGTTTTAACTTTGGTTATAAGGAAATATATGTCGGAGTTCACTTTAGGTCAAGAAAAGCGGAGGTTCCGTGCGTGAATCAAATATGAGTATAATGAGTTGGAATTGTCAAGGTATGGGGAGTACTGATACGACTGGTATACTGAGGGAAATACAGAGAGACAATTTTCCAGATTTTTTATTTCTCATGGAAACAAAAAACAAAAAAATTATGTTTTAAATATCCAAGGAAGTTTAGGATATGACCATGCTCATATTGTTGATCCTATCGGTTTAAGTGGCGGTTTAGCTTTGTTTTGGAAAAATTCATAATACATCGTTGATGTTATATCAGCTGATAAGAGAATTATTGATACAAAGATCAAAATAGGATCCTTAACTTTTTCATCTCTTTTGCTTACGGTGATCCTGTTAGGGCTAACCGACAAGCAGTGTGGGATAGATTAACTGAGATTGGGGCCCACAGAGATCAAGCATGGTTCCTCGCACTTCAAAAATATGTCTTTCCTTAGCGGTCGAAAAACGCTATCGTAGGATAGCATAGCGCTTAATTAAACGCTCTGACAGCGCCCGTCATTATAGGTCAGACACTTTAGATAGCGGATTTAATGTATGCTATAATTATTAAACTTACGATAGCGTAGTTGAAGATGCAATTGTTTATTTTTATAATAGCGCCTTATTTTTATTATTAAAGGTTTTTAATAATAGCTTTAGTTTTATATATTCAATAGCGTTGGATTTGTATTATAATTAGATTGCATCTATAGCAGTTTGCTTTACAAAGATAGCAAAGTATTTGTGCTATTATTCAGTTGTAATTACCCGAGAATTAATATTATTAATTTTTTTTTTTTGCATCCGACAATTAATATTATTTTTTTTTTGCACCCGACAATTAATATTATTTTTTTTTTTCTGGTGTGCACCCTACAATTAATTTTTATTATAATTATACAATTGAATTTCTTTTGTAGTTATAATATATTTTTGAATTGTTTGTCAAATAAAAATTAAATAATTTTATTATATACATAAAACATTTTCATGTTTACAAAAGAGTTGTATTTACATAATGTAAGGAATCAACCATTAAAAACCATAAAACCTATCAAACATCACCAAGACTATTTCAATCTACTACCAAACATCAGTATCTTCACTTTCTCCATCATATATTTCTTGGGTAGCTCTCATTACAACATACCAATTTGAAGAATCATCTTCCCCAGAGTAGAAAACCTACATCGTATTATAACTACATAAAAAGACATATGTTCATCATGATCAATGAAAAGAGAAACTTTATTTAAAAAATAAAANCAATCAAAAGATAAAAGCGAGAAAATCACCATAGGAGACGGGAGTACTCTACCTAATTGAAGCTAGCAGACCAGTCACATTCATCTCAACATCCCGGCTTACAAGCTCGATATTGTTAAATTCACCGTTCTTGACCATCTAATAATAGAAAAAGAGGGATGTTAAGTTAAATAAAGATCGTTTTCATTCAATAACTTCATGCCTAACTGGAGGCCATTGGCAGGTGGCTCTAAGCATCACAGTCACTTGCCTTTCATTGAGTCTTTTGGTGTATCAGCTATTGGACATACCGACAAACACCAAAAATAAGCAAAGAACTTTAATAATACCACATAATATTCATGTGAGTAAAATTTATGAATTAGAACTATACTTCCATGGGCGGTAAGCAGCCTTTGAGTCGCTCCCTGATTGGATGGCAGGTAGTGATGGATATTTCACTTTATAGTGTATAACAGTCTTCTTGTTGTTGTCCTCTAAAGTGAAACTGAAATTAATACAGAAAAGGTAATACAAAAGCTATGAAACCAAAAGATTAAAAATTTTGCAACAAGGTAATTAAAAGAAACATATTCACCTAAGCTGGTTGATGGGCCAGTTCATCATCATTTGGTACCAGGAACATGAAAAACTAGATTAACAATCATCTTCTTACAATCTTATTTAGAATATTTCCCAAACTGTAACTCCATTTCAAACTTTGTCAAAGTATAGACACGGAAGAGGATCTTATTTTCTGGAACTCCATTTCAGAACAACTTCTAAGAGCTTTGTAATGTATTAGGACTTGCTAGACCTAAGTATCTAGAGAAGCTTACATCAACACTTAAGAAAAGTGGTATGACTGTTAAAAGAGGTAATGGAATCAATAAGCGTGGAATCGAACAGCTTAAGACAGTGATGGAATCACTAAGCGTGAAATTAATCGTATGATACTTCGTATCCATACCCTAAATTACAAGATGATAAACTATGTTTTCTAATTTTTGATGGCATAAATTTCGGCAATCTAGACATGGGCAAAGCATTTCATTCAGATTACCCAATCTTCTTGCTGGCAAGTTTACGAAATTGGTTGCTCCTTCTGAGTACTCGGGACTAGCCCTACATGTTAAATCGCAAAAAAGCTGGAATAACTATTTCAATCGGCGAATGAAAGTATTTCTCGAGATATCTATGTACATGATACCTTTGCAACCAAATCCACGAGTTCTCCATATGAGAAATATGGAATGATTATTACAGATTAGGTTTAGAATTAAGAAGATGGAGATGACATATAAGGTTATACGAAGATGGAGATGACATATTAGGTTTAGAACTAAAATTTTTTTTTCGAAATTTTTAGTTTCGTGGCATAAGCAACTCGAAAGGAAACAACGGCTCTGATTGAATGAATTAAGTGTTCTAAGAATATCCAACGGTTTATGTTGCATCTCGTTTACTATTTATCTCAGTTGTTCATTGGCCAGTTTTTATATTAATTTTTCAAATGAATTTTACAAACAATAGTTAACAAAACTAAACAACTTAATAAATATTTATTTAAAAGTTGTTGAAAATTTTTGTATGGAATTTATGTTTTATGGTATATTTAAGCATTTAGGGTTTATGGTTTATGGTTTAGGATACCATATTGTTGTTAATATTGGTTTCATAAAAAAAACAAAAAATTTGTTTACCCGAAAGGGTGACCTGTACACCTTTTTATACCTTTGTATGATTATCAGTTGAAAGAGAGTTTTTTGAAATATTAGTTATAGGTTGAAAGGGTTTATATCAGTTTAGTGACTAGTGTTAAGGTTTACGATTTTGAAATTAAACAACCGAAATGTGAAATCTAAACAACTTAATAAACTATCAAAAGTTGTAGCATATGTACATTTAAATGGATATATATAGAGTATATTCGATGAGTTTTTTGAAATATTAGTTATAGGTTGAGGGTTTATATCAGTTTAGGGTCTAGTGTTAATGTTCACAATTTTGAAATTAAACAACCGAAATGTGAAAACTAAACAACTTAATAAACTGTCAAAAGTTGTAGCATATGTATATTTAAATGGATATGTATATAGTATATATATTAGATGAGTTCTTAGAAATATTAGTTATAGGTTGAAAGGGTTATTTTATATCATTTTAGGGTCTAGTGTTAAGGTTTAGGATTTTGAAATTAAACAACTGAAATGTGAAAACTAATTAAAAAACTAAATAAACTGTCAAAAGTTGTAGCATATGTAAATTTAAATGGATATATATAGAGAGTATATATATTAGATGATTTTTTAGAAATATTGGTTATAGGTTGAAAGGGTTAATTTATATCAGTTTAGGGTCTAATGTTAAGGTTTACAATTGTGAAATTAAACAACTGAAATGTGAAAACTAATTAAACAACTAAATAAACTGTCAAAA
>OVBE01011576.1:0-14052 GCA_900406425.1 Iberis pinnata
TCGTAACGACCCAAATAAGGACGGTCCTTATTTTGGGTCGTCCTTACATTAAACCCATTTTTCGCGAATTAAAAAAATTAAAAAAGGCCCAAGGACCGTCTGTAGGACGCCCGATAATATATTTTATTTTTGTCAATATGTTTTTCTATGTTAGTAAAATGATCGATTTTAGAATTTTGTTGTATAGAACTAATGTTTGGTTAATTTGGTTTGGTTTACTCGATTGTGAGTAAATCGATCAGTGAATTATCAATTTTAGTTTGGTTTTCGGTTTGGCGATAACAAACCAACCAATTTTATTTTATACTACATTAATCGAACCGAAAATCAAAAACTGAACTTGCTAAAATAATCATATAAACTGAAAATTAATTGCATAAACCAAAACTGAACCAAACTGAAATATATTTAAGATCTTCGAACCAAAAAATTGAATTTAAAAAATAATAACAACATAACCCAAAATTTAATAAATAATAACAACAAAAACCCAATCCGAACAAACCGAGTGTTGAACTGGAATTGTGTTCGGTTCATTTTGGAAAAAAAATTACTTATTGAACAAACCGAAGCGAAAAAACCGAATACCCAACAATATAATTCTTATTTTTAGACTTTTTATTATTATTATAAGTACAAAATTATCATTTTTGAAGAAATATAAGGTAAATTTTAGTTTAGATTTTAAATTAGTAATAAAATTTGGTAAATCTAATTGGACGTTAAAATAATTTTACTTTATTTTTTCTTATTCAACTATGATCATCTTTTTTGAATAGAGAAAATAAAAAAACAAAATTTTTGTACGGGAGAACCAAATGCCCATGAACGAGCACATACCGTCTTTCTCCTTCGTTTCTCGTTTCTCATTAGTTTCTCCTTCATTTCTCCTATGTTTCTAGTTCTATTTTTTATTTTTTCAATCATTCTCACAAAAATGTCCACTTTCAGAGCTTTTCATACTTTCAAGTTAGATTATGTTAGTGTTGTTAATAATCAAGATATTGGATTTGTGTGGAACATTTTCTAGTGTTGTTTTGGTTTTCTGTTGTTGTTCAATAGTTGCTTCCATAGGTATTTAGAGTGTTGTTGATGCTCAAAATTTTGGATTTGTGTGAAATTATATAAGTTTTTAGTGTGTTTGTTGCTCCTTGAACCGTATATGGTTTTTTAGTATTGTGCTTAGTATCTTTGTTGAAGCATATAAGATTTATTTAGTGTTGTTAATCAATATTGGTTTAATGTTGAAATATATAGGTTGTTTGGTGTTGTTGTTAGTGAATATGAGTTTCTTGTGCTGAATCAAATTCAATTCTTTTGTTTTTGGTTGTAGAGAATTGAGAAAATCATTGAAGAATATCGAACCAATATTCTACCTCTTTCTTCAAGCCTTACCAATTTGCAACAAATGTATGAAGTTGTTTCTGTTAAGACGGGTTGGAAAAATCCCCTACTAAAACATCGGACTGAACATTTAGTTCGACTGGAAGAGACAACATGGAATTACTTTATATTCAAAGATCCTCGTGCATATATGAAATTGTTTTTTTGGAAGGATTTGCTATGAGAATGAAAGACATAAAAGCAGTACATGTTATGGTGTACCGGATGGGGATTGAGGATGATTGGACCTTCTCGAGGCTAATGGTTTGTATGCGAGTTCTCATTCAGGAGAGACAGATATAATGCAATATTATGTGAAGATTTTTCAAATGCAAAGAAGGAAAGGTATAATTATATACAATAAGATGATATTTACATATTCAAATTGGAATGTGGAGAAAGCACTCAGTATCTTTGTCCGACTACGGTGACTTTTCATGTGTTACTCGAAGGTTTGGGCCATGCAGGTAAGCCTAATTTGGCAATGTTTATATTGGATTCTAAGGAAAATTATCGTGTGACTCTGGAGCTTTATCACTATGGTGTGGTGGTGTATGTGTTTGCTATGAAGTAAACGCCCCGACATATGTTTATGGCGATAAAGATCCTCATCAATATTCCGTTTTCCCCAGATCAACAGGCTATCCACGACATTTTAAGCTGGTGCTATCCTCCTCGGTTTCTCTCACCGGAAACAAAAGTCAACTTCGATGACTTTTGTTTGCACAACAACGGTTACAGTTACAGAATATTGTATAAGACGTATAATAGGCTTGAGGCAGTGGGAATCAAGTGGCCTCGAAGTGTTATTCCGATGAAGTAAGAGATAGACACATCTTTTTCTTTTTCTGTTTTTTTTCGGTTGGTTTATGACTAACCATTGTTTCCTTTGGTTATTTTGAAGGGAATGAAGTGGGATGGGTCGTGCTGGACTTAATCTAAGAGATAAGTCTTCAAGATCATTGTTGACTTATGATTAGTTTGATACTAAGAACGAGTTATTTTGTTTCATGTTTGACTTTTTATTAGATTGCTATCAAGAATCAATGTCGGTCCAATGTTTATGGATACCCTACACAATTTTCATAATTGTGCCCTTGTATATATATTCCAAAATCATAAATATTAAAATATATATATATAAATAATTCTAATAAAATCTTCAAATTACACAAAATGTTATATAGAAAAGAGTAATCAACAAAAATAAAAGTTTACTAGTGAAATATAGCTCTCTTAACACTTTTTCCTTCAAAATCATTCATTAAGCTCACATAATCGAGTTTTCAACTATAGATATCTCAATCAGAGAAACACAAATTTTCAATGGATATATACTTTGTAAACAATACTCCGTCTACTACCAATTATAAATTCAAGTTTTTTCAATAATATGAACATATAATATGTTCCATACTCAATAAAATGTCTCTGCTAATATTCCATTTAACTAAATGATAACTTAGATTAATATACTTAGAGAATTTTCAGTCATTTAATATGAAAATTTTAATCCCTACAAAAATATTGGTTTTACATTAGAAAAAAACACATTTTGTATTGTACTTTTTTCGTACACATGCATGGATATAACTCTAGTATTATTATAAAATATACTTAAACTAGTTAATATCTTTTGGACATAAAACCTAATTCATTATCAAAAGAGCTTCATGGATATTGAAATTATGAAAAGGTCTAATAATTTTATAATTTATTACAAATATATACACAATAAATTTACTTTAAAAAATACCCCTAGAATTGGATATCCTAATCAATTGCTTATGTTGCTTATCGTGTGGACCGGCCCTGCTAAGAATAAAGTTCTTTTGTGTTTGGACTATGATTCATGTTTGTCTTGTGATTAGTTTGATACTAAAAATCAGTTTTTTTTTGTTTGGACATGATTTATGTTTGCCGGTTTAAAATCTAGCTTTATCATTGTTTTGCTCACTTTTGTTTATGTTTCCTTCTAAAAGATGGGATTTAAATTTCTTATAGTTCGACCCTTGAAAAATACTTGATAATTGCTAGAATTAGTAGCAGTAGTAGTAAGAGTATAAAACTATCTAATGTTTTCAACACAAATGTGATTACTTTCCTTTTTAGCACCAATTAAATCAAATGACGTTAAAATTCAAATTTTACAGAAGCCAAAATGCTGGATCAGGCGTTTTGTTTGACGAAATTTTCAGGGGCTTAACTGCCTGATCCATTAATCATTGCTTGATCGGGCGTTATCAAGTAAACCGGAATTAACTTGGATTGAACCAGCCCCCACCTATCTTCTTCTTCTTTCACGTGAATTTACCTGCATTAAACCTAGTTTCAAATTTTTAAGGTTTAATCTTCAACCTTTCGTATCTCCATGTCTCTCTCGTTTTTGATCTGATTTCACAATCTTGGAGTCTAATCCACTCGGATTTTCAAACCCAATCCGTTTCTCTTATCTATTTCTCAATCTACTTACGGTATGAAGCTTGATTTTTACTATTTGTGTCCGAAAATTTTGAATGTTGAGCTAAGCACATTGGTTGATGGATTTAGGTGTTGATTTTGAATATAAATGGTTTTGGTTTTTAGCTTGTTGTGCTTAAATGAAGACGAATTTGCTTTAAAAATGGTAGATTATCCAAGGTTTAGAGGTTGAATGTGGATTTTAGGGTTTGATTGTACAACGCCTTGGAATGAGAATAGAATGGAGTTGTCAAATTGTGTTTAAATGGTTATGAAGGCTCTAGTTTTTTATATGGATGGAGAGTTTGAGATATATGGCTTTGGAATTGGGATATGCTCAAAATACGTTTTTAGCATGGAATTGATATGAAAATTGTGCTTAGAACTTGAATATTTAGAAGCTTACTGAAGTTTTATATGAGATTAAACATTGTTTCCTACTTGGTTTAATTTTGTTTAAAGTCTTGGTAGCTCTAAAGTTTGAATTTTTTATGGATTTGAATTTTGTTCCCGAAATAGGTATCTCGGAGTTTTTCTTGATTCTTATCGATTTATTTGTTAAGTTTTAGCATTTAAATTGATATTTCTCGATCAAGTATTGTTTGTTCCATTTCTAAAATGCATCATGAAACATTCCGTCTTACTTTCCTTTGCATTGAACTAATCGCCCATGTTCGAGCATTTGGTCTTGCATATATGGGACACATAAGTGAAGAATCAGAACATCCAGCACAACAAGTACGACGGACCTCTAACTGTCCTAAATAGACCGTAACAAACAAGAAAATTTTCACATGAGCCTCTAACCGTTCTAAACAAACTCCAACAATCAAGAAAAATCCACAAGAGCATCTACGTGTAAGTCAACGGCTACTGGAAAATTTCACGAAGTAGCATAACGTCATGCACTTAAGTGAAAAGCTCCATGGCCTCGTGCAGAAGCCAAGCCTTTTCATAGGGACCCAGTTTGAACAGGGGAAGAACTGCGGAAAAACATGTCCTATCCACTTCGACCTGTGACTACAAGTTATGATCGTTACGATAAGATGCATTATAATGGGATGTTGTGTTTAGATATGGTGCCTTCAATGTTCATTGACGAAGACGTTCTAGCAAGCATGAGAATTAAGGAAGAAATGTAGCGGTTAAGGCATAACATCGGTCTTGGACATCTTGGATACACTCGATACCCCTTTTACCCTGAGCTAGCGCGTCAGTTCTTGGCTACATGCAGGTTGACATTTGATGACAAGACTGTTGGTATTATTCTCTATCAGATCCATATTCAAGACTGTTGCGAGCTCTATGGATTCAACAATAGGAATACTGAATTTGACTTCCCAGAATTTCCTTACAGCAGCCAGCTTTTTGATTTTATTGCATTGGATAGTTTTCATCCACGTGACTTGAAGAAAGCAGACGTTCGCAACCCGGTTTTGAGGGTTTTTGCTAAGGCTATTAGCCACATTTTCTACGGTAAGGAAGAAGCTGGCGCGATTAGGAAAGACGAGCTTCGGATGATACATTATGGAGTAGGTCATGCAGTGCATCAACTTTATCCAAGAGCAATGGCTTTAGATCATCGGACCAACATGGATTATCTATTTGTAGAGGTTCTTGTGCAGAGGAAGATACATGGTCTAGTAGACTCCAAAAATTCCAAGAAGAGAGATTATGGGGAGCTTGCTCACTCCGATTTTCAGGTACCACGAGCTCGATTTGGACTCAGTTAGAGCTTTTGACGGGACTAGTACTATCATCCATAAGTATCTCACCAGCTGCCACATCCTTCGGAAGACCAACATCTACCATTTACGAGACCATGACGGTGTGCCTCTTCACTTCTAGCTTCCTCAGGAAGATTACACAACGTGTAACTCCATGAGGAACATCGAGTTTCTTCCTCCAGCTGATCGTCTCTACGCGAAACCATCTAGGTCAATGTGCAATGCCGCATGAGCTAGAGCACGGATCCCTGCTTTACCTCGGGGTCCTGTCTTATGCGATCCACTTCAGCCGACAGGAGATGATGCTTATTTCACCGCAGTGCCGACAGATTCTAGTGAGTATAGACTTTGTCCCTATTCTTTTGAGACTTCTAAGATTGAGCACCGTCGTTGGGTTGCTGAGTCTATTCAGACCAACACCACCATGCTTCACCGTATATGAGAGTCGATGTCTGGGGTGAGATTTCCTTCGTGTTTCAGAGTACTTGCAGTGGATATGGACAATGACATAAATGATGCTTTCCATGTGCCTTCACCGCCACCATTAGATGAGTCCGGCCCAAGCCACTTTGTAGATCAGCGATTATCCCATGTGAGAAAAGATCCCTGGGATGCTGCAAGCGCAAGTCCTATGGATTAGATATTCGTAGCACCACTGGTTATTTGAATCTACTCTTTAGTACTAATCAAATGTGTTAGATCATTGTTTTACTGATGTATTATCTTTCTTCTTTAGATCCAAAAGTTATTTCAAATCATCTATCTGATCCAAAAAGTTATTTACTCTTTCTTGCAATTCAAAAGTTATAGATTTTGTTCGATTTTGAAATCAACTTTTGACTCTATTTATGCAGCAAGATACCGTATCTATATTAAGCTTCTAGTTTATTCTTAGACATCAAAAATATATATATATATATATATATATATATATATATGTAAATATATACAATTAAGAAATCATTTAAAAAAAATAACTTTGCATTTATGTGGTATATTACTTAAATTACCATTCATTTTTGTTTTTCAATTTTGAATTCATTAATGACAATTTAGTCAGTATTTTCATATTAGTTATTAATAAATATTAATTTTTCTTCATAAAAATATTCTAAATGTTATATCACTAAAAAATTTATTCTAATATATTTTCAATTTAGTCAATATTTTTATATTAGTTATCAATTATTTTTTATATTTAATAAATTAGGTAAGTTTATAATCTTAGTTTTTGTTAAAAATAAATTTTATCTTACCATTTTATCTGGAAATTACACTAAAATTGTTTTGTTTCAAATATATTATTTTGTTCTATTGTAAAATAACGTATAATAATAATTAAAGATTCGTTTTGAAGAATAATCTTGCATTCATGTGGTATATTACATTAATTGCCACTCTTTTTTTCTTTCAATTTTGAATCAATCATGATATTTTACTCAATAATTTTTTCATATTAATTATGTATAAATATTAAACTTTCTTAAATAAAAAAATTCCACACTAGATATGAAAAGATATTATACCAATTAAAATATTTTTTTTCAATTTATTTGCTAAAAATTAATTTAAGAATACATTATTTATTATGTAATTTTTTATATGCCAAATAAATAAATTATATATATGAATTTTTTAAAATAAGATTAAGTTAATATATTAGAGAAGTTTTTATATGACATATTACGAAAATTGCCATTCATTATTGTCTCTTAATTTTAAATTCATTAATAGTAGTTTCATCATTTAAACTTAACAAATATTCAAACAAGTTCTCACAAATTATTTTAGAAACTCACATAGAAGGAGTTAAAAGTGCATTAATTTTTTTTTTTTTTTTAAACAAAGGTGCATTAATTTTAAAAAGAATGGTTGGCTACGCGTTAATTTTAAAGTTTTTTTGTTGGTTATTTAATATTTTGGATCAATTCCATATTGATGTTTTTCATGGATGTGGAAGTCCAGTAATGTATCAATTTTTCAAAAGTTTAACAAAAATATATCGATTCATATTATATGTAGCAAACAATATATATTTTTTGTCTCCAAAATATATAATTCGGAAGGAAAGTTTACAACAAACCAAAACAAAACCAAAACTTAACCAAAATACCAAAACCACTAAACCAACAACGATCACACAATATATGATATATTATATATGTTTGCAAAATAGTTAAATAAGAAAAACATTTTTCTTAGAAGTACTCCATAAGTTAATTATTAAGATATTTTGGATTTAAAGATATCATTACTAAAATATAGGAGTTATAGTTATGGAAAATAGGTATATATTAAGTTTTTATTTGTTAGGTAGACATTTTTAAAAAATTGTTAGATTTATAATTTTCGGTAAAATTTATTAGTATATTTCGTGTTTATATTTTTTATGAAAGAATAATGCAAGTTAACAATAGTTATCTAACATTATATATTAAATCTTACACAAATTTTATATATAATTACTTGAATATTATTATCTATAACGTTTATAATATTTACATAACATTATTATAAATTATATAAATATTTAAATTTATACAACTTTTATTGAACAAATTTTATAATGATTATATAAAAGTATATGAAATTTATATGAATGTAATATAGTTTTTCGATTATAATTATGTTAATAGAAATATTAAGTTAAATATTTAATTACATAAGAAAATATTATATCAATGTATTTAAATACATTACGCTAAATAGAACATGTACATTATATCTATATAAATATTTTAAATTTTAAAACTTTAATGTTATATATAGTTAGCTCAAAGTTTTTTGTACTCTGTTATCTCTGGGATCTACTCAGGCTGCTTCTGGTCATACATGCGTCCTCAAGATATTTGATGGTCTTTTTCTTTGTTTATTGGTTTATGTGAACGACATCATCATTGTTCTAATACTGGTTCCAAAGTTATTCTGCTCAAGTTTCAGTTACATTATTTTTCAAGTTTCGGGACTTCGGCTTCAGATCTATGAAATATTTTTTAGGACTAGAAATTGCTCGTTCCGCCTAAGGAATACATGTTTGCCAAAGGAAGTATGTCTTAGATCTTTTAGAGGAGACATGGCTTCTTGGCTATAATCCATCTAGTGTTCCAATGGATCCTAGTATTAAGTTCTCTTCTGATGCAGGTAGTGAATTGGTTGGTGCTGCTTCTTACAGACGCTTGTTTGGACGTCTTATGTATCTTCAGCTAACAAGACCTGACATTACCTTTGTTGTTAACAAGTTACGTCAGTACTCTCAAACTTCTCGCAAATGTCATCTTTAAACTGTTCATAAGATACTTCATTACATCAAGGGTACTATTGGCAAGGGCTTATTCTACTCTTCTGCAGCAGAGCTTCAAATTCAAGCATTTGCTAATGGAAATTGGGCTTCATGCTTGGATACTCGCAGGTCAACTTCTAGTTACTGTATTTTTTCTTGGCACTTCACTAATTCAAAGAAGTCAAAAAAGCTGCAGGTGGTATCAAAATCTTCTGCAGAGGTAGAATATAGAATTGTTTATGTTGCTTATGATGAGTTAGTCTGGCTAACAAATTTCATACATGAGTTGTAGATACCTTTGGCTAAGCCTACTCGGCTCTTCTGTGACAACACTGCAGCCATCCATATTTCCAATAATCTTGTTTTCCACAAACGTACAAAGCACATTGAATCAGACTGTCATAATGTGCGTGAAAGATTGTTGGTTGACCTGTTCAAGCTTCTTCATGTTCGGACTAATCTGCAACTTGCATATCCTTTCACTAAGCCTCTTTACCCAGCCATTTTCAATCATCTCATTGGCAAAATGGATCTTCATAATATTTTTGCCCCATGTTGAGAGGGAGTATTATTGTTTATAGTATACTTGGATGGTTGTGTATTGGTTTACTATAAACCAGGTTTAGTGTTTGGTTTGAGATTGTATATAGCAGGGAAGATAAATCTCTAGCTTCTCTTTCTCCACAGGTTCTTCTCATCACAAAGGTCTAGTCTTTTATGCACTCTTAATCAATAAGTTGCCAAAATCTTTGTAAGATTATATCATTGTGAGATATTTAAGTGAATCATATGAAGTAATTTACAGATAAACAAGAATAGGTATGTGTTTGTTTCACTTGAATAAACTAAAATGTGCTTGTGAATGGTGAAATATTACACCATACACACTTATAAGTAACAATCTAATAGGGAGGAAGAAGACAATCACTAGTTGACTACTTCTTGATGTCACAATTCTAGTTATGAGTTTCAATGAATCTCTCCCATTACATAAAATTTTTATAAGAAAGAACTTGACCTGCCATTGATCTTTCTCAGCTTTTATCTGCTCTTTCTTGATCACATGCCTCAATGCTTTAAGGTAAGAGCTCATATCATGATCTCTTTTGATTTTTCCTTCAGACCCATAAGAGAAACGATCACTAAGAATCTCTAAAGGATGTGGTGAATTAAAGAAGAGTTTCTTTGCAGCTCTTAGCCATTTCTCTGTTTTATCAGTATTCTTAGATGTTAAGACATAGAGACCACTTCCTGGTGGAAGTAGATGATGTGGTGGAGAGAATTTCTCTGATGGTTGCAGAATCAAAAGCTCTCCCATTGGAGAATACAACAAATTCTACAGAAAAAACACAACACAGTGTAAGCCAATAGACAATGATCTAAAAGCTTGAGATGTGTTAACACATCTTACCTGATTATCCAAACAAGGATGATTCCGAAAGTTTCCATTCAAAGCCTTTAAAAGCTTAGCGACGCGGTTAGGGTAATTGCAAGAGAATGCTCTAGGAACAATATCTCTATGCATTGAGATTCCAAGAAGATGACTTTTAGGCAACCCAGGTTTCTCCAAAAGCTTATCACCTCCACACATAATGCAAGGTGAACCAAATGTAACCACCGGAAGCAAAGAAGAAGCCGGAACTTGACCTCGAATCAGAAGCATAAGGTTTACTAACAATGACAAGCTTCCACCTAAAGAATGTCCACTAAACCGAAGAAAAGCTCGGTTTTTGCCACGAGAGTTGATATGAGCTTGAACTTCAGGTAACATCTGTTCGTATATTCCTTTCGCAGCTTCGTAAATACCTCTGTGAACAGGTACATTAAGATCTTCAAATGGTACTGGCTCAAACAAAAGATTAGCTTGCCATGAAGCTAATGAATCTGATCCTTGAATGAAGAAGAATCTTGTACCAGTTCTATCATCATCACATACAAACCATTCACAAGGTGGCGAATGATTCGATTTCAAATCATCAGCGACTGCTTGCTTAACTTCTTCTTTTGCTGCAACAACTGCTGTAACCGAATCAGCAGTAGCCATTAAAGAAGCTTCTTCGTCGTTCTCTCGAAGACGTTTCGATGATCCAAAAGGAAGTACATTCTTTGAATGTGAAAAGAGACGTGATGCAGCAGAAGCAGCTACTCTATAAGCAATAGCTGGATTGATTAGTTTCTTCTTCTTCTCTTCTTCTTTGTTTTCGACATTTTCGTTATCTTCTTGATCAGAAGAAACCTTAAGATTCATTCTCTTCTCTATTGAAGAAGTAACGAATCTTAGTTTCTGAAATTTCAATAGATTCTTAGGCTGTAACAAAACAATCAAACGATCAAAATTCAAACACAGAAGAGTTAATTTTTTTAATTCAATCTTATCAAAACTCACCTTGATTTTAGGGATTGAATAGGCCAAATTTCCCAAAAATGACAATTTCGCGAACATCTGTGTATCATCTACAGAGATTTTCGTAAGCATCTTCATGAACTGTTCTTGATCAAACACAATCTCCTCCTCATCGACTTCTTCATCATTATCATCATCATCATTATCGATTCTGCAGAAATCGCATCCGTCACATAAATCATCATCGTTCTTCGATTCCTTAACTTCTTGTTCATCATCATCGTCTTCGTCACCGCCTCCTGATCGTTGTCTCTTACCATTCCAAATTGATCCAACTTCCAAAATCTTCAAAACCCAATTTCCATTTCGCTCCTCTTCTTTCTCCAACAAAACGGCATCGTTTCGAACCTTTCCCTTATTACTCTTACCGATCTGAAGAAACTCAAAAGGACGACGCGAAACCCAATACGACATCGTTTTATTCTGCGGTGAAGATCCAGTGGTTGATTTCTCATCAACAGATCCTCCGATAGCACGTATCACCGGAGATACTCCTTGCACTTGCAAAGCCATCTTTAACAACATATCGTTTATCTTAATCTATGATTATGCTAAAGCTGCACTACTATTAGATCCGTACACGTATTTGTATGAGAAATTGAGGGATTTTCCGGCGATAGCGTGCAAGTTTGAATAAATATCTCCGTCGTTTTGTTGGTTTCTTGCTCAGTATCGTCGTCAGATCAATCTTCCATTGACAGAGATATATGTATATATAGAGATGTAATTTGTAGGAAGCAGGTGAACGAAGTTAATACGCTTTAATGCGGCGTCATTTAAGGTTAACTATATTTTTTTCTTTTGAAACATTTTATAAAATATAATTCTCAAAAATAGCACAAAAGTTTAGAATTATTTTAAAAATATTATATATTCCCAAAAATTCTAAAAATAGCATAATTTTTTAAAAAATATTATATAAATATTTTTTTTCAAAAATAGCACAAATTTAAAGTAGTTTTAAAATTTATAATTTGAATTTTAAAACCACAAAATAAAACCATACCCTCTTCAAAACTAAATCATAAACTCTATTCAGTGAATCCATACCCAAAATTTTAAATTCTAAACCTTTATAATTTCATTTTTATTTTTGTGGTATTTTTGGAACATTTAGGAGTTTGTGGTATTTATAGAACTTTTAGGAATGTGTGATATTTTTGAAATTTTAACTTCTTTTGATGATATTTCAAAGAATTACTCTAAAAATATATATATATATATATATATATATATAACAAATTTTGATTCTGAAAAATATCACTATTTTATCAAAAAAATTTTTCAAAAATGTTACAAGTATTAAAAAAGAAATTTAAAAATATAATTTTAATAGATTTAAAAAAATCCAAACAAAATTTATAGTATAAATTAGTGATTTCAAAATTTATGTTAAATATAATAAATTTTAATAATAAATCATTAACAAAACAATATATTTCAGTTAGTATTTACACATTGATCAAGTATGAAGAAAATCTTCCTATTTCAAAATTTTTAAAAATTATGAATCTAATTTTTTAAAAAAATATATCACAAAATTAGATATGTTCTAAAAGTATTATAATTAACATAAAAATATTAAACTTAAAATAATTTTAAAATTTTAAATTTAGATCATAAATCTCAAAACCAAACTCTATTGTTCTGAAACTAAATACAAATATATTTAATGAATACAAATTTTAAAATTTTATCTTTTAAGTTTGTGGTATTTATAAAAAAATAATTTAATAATATTTTTTGAAATTTATATAAATTTGATATTTTAAAATTTGAAATTCTTTGGATGTATTCCTAGTAATTCCTCTAAAACTAGTAACATATCTTTCTTTTTCGTTGAAACTAATACTCTTTTTATTTCACTTTTAGTGTTATTTTATCGTTAAAATTTTATTTTATGTTGTTTTAGATTTTTAATACAAAAACTAATGAATTTAATTTTTTAAAAAATAAAATAATTATAAAATAATTTTTATTAATTAATTTAGAATATTTAATAGTATTTTTATAGAAAGACAGAAATATTTTAATATATATACAAAACTCTAAAACTTGAAATGAAATAGAGAAAGTATTAACATTCTTATTTTGAAAATTGTTACAAATTTTGAGGTTAAGAAGCGGTTGATGTATTAAAGATTTAATAATGCAAATGACACGTGGAAGGTGAAGAAGCGTGTAAGAACTTAGGCTCTTCCACGTTTCTTGGAACTGATAAGCTGTTTCAATATTCTCGACCTTCACAACAACTAAAATCTAACTTCTCCTCCTAATATTTTAAATATTTTTATGATTGAAAAAGGGAAAACAATTAATTAATAGAATTCACAAAATAGAGTATTGGAAATATAAAGAAAAAAAGTAATTAACAGAATTCACAAAATTAATTTACCAAACATACTACTACTTAGACTAACAAAAGCAGACAAATTGATCAAAACCTCAATTTATCTTTTTCTATATTACAACCTAGTCATGTACTAGAACCTGATTTTGAACTAACAAGTACGAACTTGTAAAAAAAATTTCAATTCTAAAATTTTAGTATAAAACGTCGTTCTATTTTATTTTAAAAATGACACTTATCTTTTTAAAATGTTAAACAAAAAAACGAATAGACAGTTTTTTTTCTAATTTTAAAGGTTTAGTCTATAAAAGTTCGTTTATGAAAAATTATGTAAAAACGAGATTAATTTTAGAACCGACCATGCAGGATATATTAGGACCATCACATGATCTCTTTAAATCCAGTACCGGTCCAATGTTTATGGATGCCCTACACAATTTTTATAAAT
>OVBE01011577.1:0-14052 GCA_900406425.1 Iberis pinnata
ACCAAGAACAAAAGAGAGAAAATTATCCTAAGACAATAACCTAAAGTGGAAAAATAAAGCTTAACCTAAAAAAGGGGGCGTTTTTGGGTTTAAATAGTGTTTCAGAAAAAAACCCTAAAAACGCAAAAAGACAAAACGTAATGATTGCCTTGATCTGTAAATCTGGTTTGTGCAGGAAAATCCTGAAACTTTCTCTGGTAGAGTTGGTGAAATGCTCATTCTAGGTGGAAATGCTTCAAGTGATAGACGTGATGCCGGCTCGACGTGTTATCTTGACATGTAGAAGTGTGGCTCGATGTAAGTTGTATTGGCTCGACATAAATGTTGATTTGTGACTCGATGTGGAGTTGAAGTTGGAGCGGCTCGATGTGGGTTGCATTGGCTCGAGGAGAATGGGGAATTATGGCTCGACGAGGAGTGGAAGCATGGCTTGACGTAAACCAAAGATGGCTCGACANCGTCATTTCTCATGGCTCGATGAGGTGAAAATGATGGCTCGATGAGAAAATGTACTTGGCTCGATGAGAACATGAAAGTTAGCTCGATGTCAACTTGCCTCGGCTCGACACAAAGGAAGGAATGTGGCTCGATGAAACATTTCTCACGGCTCGATGAGAATGCTTTTTTGGCTCGATGTAAAAGAAGATATGCGGCTCGAGGTGGATTTGAGGTGGCTCGATGTAAGTTGGAGAATTGGCTCGATCAAAAGTTGTTGTTGGCTCGAGAAAAAGAGTTTCCTTGGCTCGATGTCAACTTGTTGTTGGCTCGACCAAAAACATTGAATGGCTCGACGTAAGGGATTAAAGTCGGCTCGAGGTGAAGTAATGTCGCGGTGGATTGTTGGCTCGAGGTGGAATCGTGCTTGGCTCGATGAGGTGAATCCGCGGTTCGATGTGGAATTGTTATGGCTCGATGTGGAGATTGTCGGCTCGATCAAAACTTGGTGTTGGCTCGATAAAGATGGCTCGATGAGAATGATGAATGGCTCGACCAAGATGGAACGATGCGGCTCGACGTGGAATAGAAAGTTGGCTCGATGTCAACTTGTCTCGGCTCGACATCAATGATTCCTTGCATTTTCCTTAGCTTTTCCAAGTTTGCCTTAATGTTCCGGAAACTCCTGAAATTCCTGAAAAATCTCCAAAATGCATATGTATGCAAGTGCTAATGCAGAATATCCTGAAAATGCAAATTTACTAGTAAAGTCCTATAAATGCAACATATTCACATCTATATGATCCTAAAATAAGAATAAATGACTTCTAAAAACTACTAAAATTCAGAGACATCGGATACTACCACAAATGTGTTGCAAACACCATGTTTGGGAGAGAAATCACTGGAAGCGTCAATGAAGGCGAATTAGGCATGATCTATTTGGCGGTGAAATCTCCTCTCAAGCACACTTATGATGGTGAGGTGATGCATGGAGACAGAGCTAATGCTAGCCTCTCTCATGTTATAATCAACTGAATGCTAGGGTACAAAGATTGGGCAATGGCACTATATAGAAAAGGAAAAAGGGGTGACTTGACCATTGGGGGAGTTGTTACTCCTATACTCAGAGCCTGCAAGGTCCCTCTGTATTCTGACCGTCATCCACCAAGATGGATAGACCTCAACAATCTGAAGAAGGCACAATTTTTTAAAGGACCAAGATACAAGAAGCTGTAAAAATTTGTACATCCACGTTTAGGGAAGTCGCGATTGCTGCTCCCGAACACTTCAATCATCACCATCAAGAAGAGAGATAACATCAACTTCTAATCGGATGAGGATGTACTATACCATTTAAGGAATGAAGTAGTTGCTGGAGTGGCTGCTGATATAGTTTCTTAGGGCGCCCATGCTTCGGGTGACATAGACATAGAGGAACCAGAGTGCTACTACTTTGACAAAACTCCCAAAACAAAGAAAGGCAAATGTCAGGCTGAAGCTCACAAAAATCTTGGCAAGCTCCAGAAATGGCAAAAGTTCCAGGATAGATACATCAAGAAAACATTCAAGGACTTGACCACCCAAATTAAGAAGGACAACAAGGCAAGTTCTTCTGGGCAACAGGGATCTCCTTTCCAAGGTACTCTAACAAGAAGCCACTATACCACCATTGGTCCAAGGGAACCACTTATGTTGCAACCACCCCGTCAATCCTCTTATGAACCCGAAACAACTCCGAGGAGGAAGCGGCAAAATTTCGCAGGGGACAACTTTGGAGTTGATAGAATACTAGGTTTCAAACCGCAACAACATGAAGCATCAATTTCCGTCGCGGCTTACATTGCGGAAACCATGGACGCTCATATCTCCTCCACCTTCTTCATCTCGTACTGAGTCATCTCCAAAAGACCATTGTCTAATCCGCTGGATTTCTATTTGTCTTAGGTTCCTATTTTTGTGTGTTTATGCTTTTGCTTTCTGTCAACCTCCTGAGCTCTCCTGAAAATTTGAATTACACAAGAGACTGTGTAATTTGAGTGTGTGGGAGGGTCTAGGACCCATCTAATGAAGTTTGTGTTTTTTCTGAACTCCAATCATGCATTAGCATCTAAGGCATAGATAGTAAAACTATAAAAATCTGAAAAATTCAAAAATCATTTTCAAAAACAGAGTGATCATGTAGTTATATTAGCCTATTAGGATTGAGTTTAAGTTTGTCAATTGCATTTACATATGGAACTAGGATGATAACAACCTTGTAAATATGTTGATTTATGAGATAGTGTCAATGTCCTAGTTATTAGTTGTCCAATGCATTATGATTAAGTCTGAACTAAGACTGCACTATACTTGGAGTGAGAAATTGCATGATCTTTTCTTTTCTGAAGCATGTTGTGATATAAAATTTATATCTATTTATTGGAACCTGAACTTGACATTTAATTATCATGTTTATGCATTGGATTTGAACTCATGGGTAGTATATACATATTTGGATTATCTTCTACCGTTTCACCACTCTTGTTAATCCAAATAGACTTCCCACCCTTGAACTTAGCCTTTTTCAATCCATTTATCTATTACTGAGTGTTAGGTATTTTTATGGAATGAGTTTGGTAGAAAGTGTTAGGTTCGAACTGACATGAATGGAATTTCATGTAGTTCTAGTTCATGTTTTTTGGACTAGATAGTACTAGGTGAGGTTCGATTCTGGGTATTGGGGTTGGGTTGAAAAAGAAGAAAAAAACTTGGAAGAATGGTATGAGAAAAGGAAATGGTTATTAATTCTTAGGAGAGGAAAGAAAAAAAGAAGAGAAAGAAGAACAGAATAGTCTAGTAAAGGATTTGGGGAAAATTATATGAAAAGCATGGTTAGTCCAAAAACAAAAAAAGATGATAGAGAAAAGGAAAAAGCCGAAGAAGTTAATGAATAACGAAAAAGATTAGAGACCATAGATGCTAAAATCAGAAAAACTTCAATCCGTTAGAAGCTGATAAAGAAGGAAACCTCTCCTAAGATTTTTTATAAGGAAAAGATGATAAAGGGAAAATGTGAACCATAAAGATCACTTTGAGCTTAAAAGGGTAGGGTTAGGATCTCCTACTGGGTTTATAGGAAAATTTTCAGCTTCAATGAATTTGGGTCGATGGGATTTCATTCTTGCATGCATCTAAGTGTTCTTACTTTTAACATTCTCCTAAAGCTCATTCTCTTTTGAGTGGACCCTGTTCTGAAATGATAACCAATGCATGAAGGGACCATTTTTGTCTCTTAACCAGTCCTTTAGCTAAATGAGTTCAATGAATGAGCATAGCTTGATCCATGATTTTTTTAATGAAGGTTAAAGAGATAAATGGATTTGAATGCATTGTGTAGGTTGGAACTGATATGAATTAAACTTTGATGAGTATAGCTAAAGTTTTTAAGTAAAATGAGATTGATTTACATTCTAGAATTAGTAACTTGGACATTGAGACTCTCTAGTTTATCAGCATATTTTGGTTCTGAGTTCCCATTTTCAAACTTCTTCTTCAAGATCATGAATTACTTGCTTGAGGGCAAGCAATGATTTAGTTCGGTGGATGTACCCCTTCAAGAGGTGCATGTTCCACTTGAAAAAGGTCAAAAATCTTAGTAAAATCGAGGGTTCTATTGTGGCACAGAGCATCAACAAAGAAGCTGCTAATTTTGCAAAATATTACTTTCCAAGAAATGTTTGGACAAAAATTCGTAGAATAACTTGATATGACGATAATGAGAACATCTTATGTATCCTGCTTATGTCCCAAGCGTGTTCCAACAAACCAGATGACTAAGCGGAAATGGGACGACTCGCCGACTTACAGAGAAGGAGTGGAGACATTTACATAAGTATATCCTCAGTAATTGTGAAGATATGTTTGAGTGTGAAAGGTAAACAAGTATAGATTAATCTTTTCAAATTTTGATTTTATATATAGTTTATATAACTTTTGTATCTTAAAACTTTGTAGGATATACATGGCAATTGTTCATGGTTACTTCCCACATTAGAAAACAAGAAGAGTTCCTTAAGTGGCTGCAATATTTTGTAAGTGTATGATTTAACGCAATTAAATTTTAAATTC
This sequence comes from Iberis pinnata, assembly GCA_900406425.1. Lineage (NCBI taxonomy): Eukaryota > Viridiplantae > Streptophyta > Magnoliopsida > Brassicales > Brassicaceae > Iberis > Iberis pinnata. The sequence goes on from OVBE01011577.1 coordinate 4,546, forward strand.
TTTTTAATCTTATAAAAATTTCTCTCTCTNTCGTGAGAGGGCCGAACAACAATGTTACGTCCTACCCAAGGTATTGTACAAGAGGATTTTCTTTCAAGGTTAACAAATTAGATAGGGCAAGGGCAACTTTAGACCATGGTATATCATCTAATTCTGGAGATGTTGTGTACTACGGCGTTCTTCGAGAGATATTGGAGGTTCGATACCCAGGGATATTGAACTTGCAACGTGTTATTTTTATGTGTGATTGGTACGATCCACCTGATGGTAGAGGTGTCAAAGTAGACAAATTTTTCGTGACTTCGATACATTCGCGTAGAAAACTTGGAAAATATGATTCTTTTATTCTCGCTACACAAGCGGATCAGGTATAGTCTTAGTATTTAGTTAATTCAATAAAATATTATATTATGTATAACATATATATTTGAACAATTGTGCATACATCTTACATAATGTACCCACGCATAAGAGATAGGAACGATCATTGGATAACAGTGACGAAATTAAATCCTAGAAGTAAGACAATAGGCGTTTTAGAGCATGACCCGCTACAATAAATTGGAAATAGTTCACTAGTTGAGATTCAACCTTCTATGGACGTCAATCTTGTGGTGGAATTTACTACAAGAAAAAAAACAATTAGCAACTGATTTTAGCGCATGTGCACTCAGTTGCTAAATTTAGCAACAGATTTGCAACTGTTTTGTGACTAATTTACAACTATCAAAATTTAGTCGCAAATCAGTTGGAAAAAAGAGCCCAATACACGGAGACGTAAAATAGTGGATGATTTTGTGACTAGTTAGTGATTGTTTTATGATTCTGCAATATAGTCGCTAAGTAGTCGCAAAAAGAGTGACTGTTTTGCAACTGATGTTAAAAAAACCTATTAGTCGCAAATCAGTCTCTAAATTTGCAACTATATTGCGATTGTAACTACTTGTCGTAAAAAAAATTGTTATTTAGTTGCTAATACCTACATGTTTTTTCCAATGTAACTAAATATAGCAATTGTTTGTGCAATAGCAAATTGGTTGCAAAATAGTAACAACATAGTGGTAAACTAAAACACATGTTTACTACATGCAGAGTAGGTGTAACTAATAACTGGCGACTATTTTTGCAGTTCCAAATCAGTTGCAAAATAGTCACAAAACAGTGGAAAATTTATCTATATATTCAAAGACAACCATTTCATTTTCATTTACACCTCCAAACTATTAAGAATCTCATCTATAATAAACCAAAGATGGCTAATAACTATAATATTTGGATTTTGAGAGAGTTGATGTATAATCTGATCGATGAAGCTACCAGAAATATTACTGTTCATTTCTCTACTAGGGTGGACAAGTTTACGTCAGTTGCAAGTAATCAAGTGATAGCGCAGAGTAGTGGTGGTAAATTTTATTGCCCTTGTATTAGTTGTAAGAATACTAAATTTCTCATTGGACATAAAATTTGGACTCATTTATATAGTAGAGTGATTATGTCAAATTATTATGTTTTGTACAATCATATAGAAAAGTTAAATGTGGATTTAGGTGATACAAATCATGCTAGTGATAGTAATGTAGAAGAAACTAATTATCAAAATGATGATGATAGATATGTTGAGATAGTGAGTAATGCATTCCAAAGTTTCACAACTTTTGATATCTATGTTGATAGAGGTTATCTAAATGTTGAGGAACCTAACAAAGAGGCAACGAATTTTTGTGAAATGTTAGAAGCTGCTAAAAATCCACTTTATGATGGTTGCAATGAAGGTCAATCATAATTGTCTTTAGCTGCTCGGTTTATGAATATTAAGGTAGATTATAATATTCCTGAGAACTACATAGACTCATGGACAGAACTATTTTCATAGTATATGCCAGATGGAAATCAATCAACTAGTTTATACTATGAGACCGAGAAATTAACGCGTAATTTAGGTCTCCCATTTTACACAAGTGATGTATGCTTAGAAAATTGCATGATCTTCTGGAAAGAAGATGAAAATTGGATAAATGTAAATTCTGCAACACAATGAGATAGAAGACTAGCGAGGGACGAACAAAGATAGTGTATCGTCATATGTGGTATCTTTCTATAGCTGGTAAATTGAAGAGGTTGTATCAAAGCGAGAAAACTACAGCAGGAATGAGATGGCAAGTTGAGCATGATTCAGAAGAGGGGGAAATGTGTCATCCATTTGATGCAGCCGAGTGGAAAATTTTCCAACTTATACATCCCCGGTTTGGTGAGAAACCAAGAAATGTGTATCTTGGATTACGTACGGATGGGTCTAATCCATTTGGTATGTCTCATAATCATTCATTATGGTCTGTGATTGTGACTCCATATAACTTGCCTCCGGGTACATATATGAATAAAAGAGTACTTGTTTCTTACAGTATTGAATTTTGGATCAAAAAATTCACAAGCAAGTCTTGACTTATTTCTTCGACCAAATATTGATGAGTTAAAAGAATTATGGTCCACAGGAGTTGAGGCATATGATTTATCTTTGAATTAAAATTTTAATCTAAATGTGGTCCCCATGTGGATGATTGGCGACTTTCCGGCATACAACATGTTATCAGGATGGACAACACATGGACTATTGGTGTGTCCGATTTGTATGGATGAAACTAAGTCTTTTCAATTACCAAATGGTAGAAAGACTAGTTGGTTTGACTATCATCGAAGATTTCTTCCTCATGGGCATGCACTGAGAAGAAAAAAAATGTTTTAAAAGGAAAACAAGTTTTGAATGATTATCCACCTCAAGATTTATTAGGTGCGCAGTTTCTATATGAGCGTATTAAGGAAGCTGAGCCACAAAGAACATCTGTTTTTGGAGAGAAACGGGCATGAAGTCAAACCGGATGGCTACGGTGTATATATCACAATGTTTAGTGATTTCGTAGACGATGAGTCTGGTGACGAATTTCAAGATGGCACAGGTCTAATTCATCAGATTATTCATCGTCTTCCGAGTGTTTCCAAATTGCTTTATAATGTTCAAACATTTTATGATTTTGAATTTCAACATTAACTTAAATTATAATTTTTTACATTTTATAACTTCATAACATTTTAATATATAATTCTAAACATTTCATATATCAAAATTTAAATACCATGTTATGTATATTACATATTTTCATCTAAAATTTAGAGTTCTAACGAAATTACTGACGGATTAGTGGAATCTGTCAATAAATCCATCAGAAACTATAAATTTGGGGTTTCAATGTTGGTTGGGTGGATCCGTACTTCCATAGAGCCTAAGGTTCGATCAACAATAACTTATATTACTGAAGCTTATCAACTCTGGATCGATCTCAAGAAACGATTATGTGTTGGTAACAAGGTGCGGATTCACCAGCTGAAGAGTGAGCTCGCGAATTATAGACAAGAAGGTAAATCGGTTCTAGAATACTTTGGCAAGCTCTCGTCATTATTGGAAGAGTTACAAAGCTATCAACTGGTTGTGAAGTGTACCTGTAGTGCAATCAATGAATTCTCAAGAGAAAGAGATGAAGAAAAAGGCCATCAATTCATTATGGACTTAATGAAAGGTTTGGTAACCTGTGTTCTCAGTTGATTGCACTTGATCCTCTTCCTGATGTTGGAGAAGCGTACTCCAAAGTGATTAGAGAAGAGCAAAGACTTGAGTCTTCTCGTTCCAAAGAACAGCAACAAAGTGCGGTGGGTTTCGTGAGTCGACAAGCTTCTAATACCGTGAATCACATACCTCCTCAACAAGCACAAACTGCCAAAGCTGCGGGTTCAAACTCAATTATTCGATAAAAGAAGATTCTGGTCATTGTGGACGTCAAGGTCATGAAAAACAGCAATGTTGGGAAGTTGTGGGGTTTCCCGATTGGTACAATGAACGGTTTGAAAGAGGACGAGGACAACAACGACGAAGAAGAGGAGGTCATGCCCCTAGTCGAGGGCGTGGTACGTCACAAGCTACAGCTTACGCTACCACATCTAATGAATCTCAATTTCCCGTTCTAACTCCAGAGCAATGGAAAATAATTAGTCAGATGGCTCAACAGAAACTCTCGGCTGAAAAAGCTGACAAACAGTCCAGTAAGGTTTAATATAGTGATGTGATACTTGATTCCGGAGCTTCACATCATATGACATGTGATGTGGGTTTGTTTTCTAATATCTTTACGGTTCCTTCTTGTTTCATAAGCTTTGCCGATGGTAGTCAAACATACTCAACGAGTATTGGAACACTTACACTCATTGATGGAGTGGTTTTAACAAACGTGTTGTTTGTTCCCTCTCTAAATTGCACTTTGATCTCTGTATCTAAGCTATTGAAACAGACGAGATGTTTGGCTATATTTTCTGAGATTTTTTTTGTTTTACAGGACCTCAATTCGAAGACGCTGATTGGGACATGTAGAGAACGTGATGGGGTGTATGTGTTGGCTGGATTGGTTGCGGCAAAATCTCACAGTGTCTCCCTTAGTTCAAGCTCATCTCTTTGGCATCAAGGCCTTGGTCATCCTTCTTCAATAGTGCTTTCGGTTTTACCTTTTGTGTCTAATGGTTCGCATGCTTCTTCATGTGACATTTTTTTTCATTCTAAACAGACTCGTGAAGTCTTCCTTGATAGTTCTAATAAAGCTTTAGCTTTATTTTCATTACTACATGTCGACACTTGGGGTCCATATCGCACTGTCTCTACATGTGGTGCTCGTTATTTTTTAACAATCATAGATGATCATTCCCGAGCTATTTGGATTTATTTACTTTTGGAAAAGTCTGAAGTTAAGAAAGTTCTCGTTGATTTTATCGCATATGCACTCAAACGATTCGGGAAACATGTTCAAGTCGTTCGTAGTGACAATGGCACAGAGTTTATGTGCTTGTCATCATATTTTTGGACCAATGGGATTACTCATCAAACATCTTGTGTTTCTACACCGCAACAAAAAGGTCGGGTTGAACGCAAGCGTCATCATATCTTGTACGTTGCAAGATCACTGTTATTTCAAGCTACTTTGCCTATTTAGTTTTGGGGAGAAGCAGCTTTAACGGCTGCCAATCTCATCAACAGGACTCCATCGCCGATCTTGAAGGGTAAAAACCTTACAAAGTATTGTTTGGTACGGCTCAAGATTACTCCAAAATTCATGTGTTTGGTGCTGCTTGTTATGCTCATCGTCAGTCCTGAGACAAGGAAAAGTTTGGTTCTTGAAGCCGTGAATGTGTATTTCTCGGCTACCTTTTCGGTAAAAAGGGATGGACGGTTTTGGATCTGAAGACTGATGAGTTTTTTGTTTCTCGGGATGTCATCTTTCGTGAGACTGAGTTTTAGTTTTCTAAGTCCTCTTTGCCTCATGTTACTCCGGTGTCTCATGCAAGCCCGGCCCGTGACATAAGCGGGCTAAGCCAAGGCTTAGGACCACACTTTTTTGGGAAAAAATTTGGGCCACATATTTTTTTAGAGATATAGGTTTTTGGGCCACATAGAAAATAATTATAAACCCACAATATATACAAGAATGACTGTTTTCATAATTAGTTTTTTCTTCTTATCATATTTGTCGTTTTTAACGATGTTTTTTTAGTTGTTGTTCTTTTTTTAGTTCGAATTTTTTTTTCAATGGTAGGCCACTTTATTCTCTCGATTAGGACCACTATTTTTGTTGGACCGATCCTGGTCTCATGTTTCTGTTCATCCGGTTGATGACTCTTGGCTTGTCTCAGCCTCACCAGAAAGAAGGAGTTCTCCTTCGGATTCGGTTGATTTACCGGTTTCTACTTCGGTTGTTGATCCGCCTCTTGCTTCTTTATCTCCCTCGGCTCAGCCTCTTGGTCGGGGACTCCATAACAAGAACCAGCCATCTCGTTTAAACGACTATGTCATCTATAACTCCATTTCAGCTCATCATACACCTCACATCACCTCAGCTTATTCTCTTTCTGCGTCTTCGGTGGTCCCAAGTAAGTCACTCTATCCAGTCTCCAACTTTAATCTGACCATCGTTTTGTACCTTCTCACCGCGCATATTTGACTGCGATGAGTTCTTCTATTGAACCGCGTCACTTTAAAGAGGCTGTTCAGGATGATCGTTGGAAACAGGCTATGATGGATGAGATTAATGCCTTGGAGAAGAATCAAAAATGGAGTATTGTATCATTTCCTCCTGGTAAAGAAGCAATTGGTAGCCAATGGGTATTTAAGAATAAGCATAACTCCAATGGATCCATTGAAAGATACAAGGCCCACTTGGTCATTCAAGGGAATCATCATGTTGAAGGCGATGATTATAATGAGACCTTCACTCCTGTCATTAAGATGAAAACGGTATGTACGTTGCTTCGTTTAGTTGCCGCTAAAGGTTGGGATATGCATCAGATGGATGTTCATAATGCATTTATTCATGGCGATTTGGCTGAAGAGGTGTATATGAAACTCCCACCTTGTTTTTGGCATACACATCCCTATCAAGTATGTCGTTTTCATAAGTCTCTGTATGGGCTTAAGAAAGCTCCCAGGTGGTGGTTTTCGAAACTCTCTCATTCTTTGCTGTAGTTCAGTTTTGTTCAATCGTATGAAGATTACTCTATGTTTTCATACTCAAAGGATGGAGCTGAGCTTCGAGTCTTGATATATGTTGATGATCTTATTATGTGGCAGTGACTCTCTCTTGATGTCTCACTTTAAATCTTACTTGGGTCGCTGTTTTCACATGAAAGACTTGGGTCGTCTTAAGTATTTTCTCGGTATTGAGGTCAATTGCGGGATAGATGGTTTCTACCTGTCACAACGCAAGTATGCCCTTGATATCATCTCTGAATGTGGCTTGCTAGGATCCAAGACGGCTGCCACACCTCTCGAACAGAAGCATGGACTTGCGATCGTCTCTAGTCCTCTTCTCAAAGATCCGAAATTGTATCCCCGTTTGCTGGGTCGCCTCATTTACTTGCTCAACACTCGGCCTGGCTTATCTTACTCCGTTCATTTGTTGTCTCAGTTCATGCAACATCCCAAACATGCACATTGGGATGCGGCGTTGCGTCTGGTTCATTACCTGAAAGCATCGCCGGGTCAAGGTATAATGCTAAGCTCTTCTACTGACTTGCATCTCTCAGTTTATTGCGACTCCGATTGGGCATCATGTCCACTCACACGTCGCTCACTTAGTGCCTATGTTGTGTTTCTTGGGTATTCTCCTATCAATTGGAAGACCAAGAAGCAGTCGACGGTCTCTCATTCTTCCGCTGAAGCTGAGTATCGCGCAATGGCAGTTGCCTTACGCAAAGTTAAGTGGGTTCGTAAAGTCTTGACTGAAATGGGCTTCTCTGTTTCTTTTCCTACTCGTTTTTTCTGTGACAGCAAAGTTGCGATACATATCGCGGTGAATCCGGTCTTCCATGAGCGTACTAAACACATTGATTCAGATTGTCATGCTGTTCGGGATGCAGTTCGGGATGGCATTATCAAGACTATTCACGTCAATACATCCGTTCAAGTCGTAGACATTCTTACTAAGCCATTACCTCGGGATCAGTTTCATTTTCTTATGTCCAATTTGGACATTCATGATCTTCACGCTCCAACTTGAGGGGGAGTATTGTGAAATATATTCAGTTAGGATATATTTCTCTACGATATTTACAAACTAATATTGTTTTCATATTTGGTTTTATCTTTAGTTTATTATTGTATCTATATATATATATATATATATATATATATTATTAAAATTTTGTTGTTCGAATNGTTGATTAATAGAAGTAACCAGTTTAGAATAAATCATTCTACAGGGGATAAGACACGGACACTAAACGAACCTCCAAAAGCTGGGAAGAGAAGAGCCATTTGATAAGCAGCGCGAAGGGCAAAATCACCACTAGTAGACAGGAAGACGGGAGAATAGAGATGATGTAAATAAGTAAAGGGGGATATGGGGGTTACGAAGGCTCCGGTAAAGCCTCTCCAACATAGCCGGTGGTCATAGCTAGGTTAAAGCAAGAAGAAAGTGAAGGAGACTTACCTTAAAACCGTGCCTGGGAGCATAGTGATTCAAAATTTTTTATATTATAAAAAGTTAAAAACCACCTTTTAACTATAACTAGGTGCGCAGCCCGCGCATGGCGCGGGCATGAGGAACCTTCAGCTAAATCATGATCAAAATCACAATACCTATCATATATTTGGTTAAATGGTTTTCAAATCATAATTTGGTTTTATATCAATTATCATAATTTATTAACGAATAGTTATTTTATTTTATTTTTTTTAATAATTGCAACTTGTATGTACATACATTGGTTTTATGTTAATCATAAAAATATATACATAAATATAAAATCAAATTGTTAATCTATATACTATAAAACAAAATAATAATAAGTAAATATAAAAAAAAACATAAAAAGTTTTAATACATATTATCGATATTAATATTATCATAAAAATGTTCAACTCCAAGATGCCATAGACAAATATCACAAACTGAAGAAGTAACCATATCGTTGTCTTCACCATATCGATCCCAAGCATAATTCATTAATAAGAACTTCATTGTGCAACCGTCGCATAAACATTTTTCACGAACGTATGATCTTTTTAGCTGATACATAACTGGTTTACAACGCCACCAAAGATGTTTTCTAGTTTTGTACCGGATTTCTTCAAGCCCTTTAATCGTTGTTGAGATTAACGGTTTTATCAAATTAAATAAGACCTTTAGACCCTCATGCTTTGTATCGGCTCCACGACAGATTAGGATAAATTCGTAAACATATATTGCCTCTTGGTTTCCTTTTTTTACAGCCTCAGATAATAATTTGAGTCCTTTCGTTGGTTGGTTTTCTAAAATATATTTGATGAGTCCTTTACGGTATAGGGCATCAGGATTTCCAATCTTTCGACATTTCTTAAGAAAATTTGAGAATTGTGTATGGTTCTGATACCATGGAAAAAGAGGAAATTCATGAAGCAAAATTCGGCAAACAACATATGGCTCATCGCATATTTTTCTAAAATATCTCGAAACCATACTGAGATTAGAAATTGCAGTCAAAGAAGTTTTTGCAACATGCGAAAATTTTTTGATAAGAAGATCTTCGGGTAAAGAATTTAGAGAAATTTTGTTTCTTCGCGAAGTCATTGAATAAGAATTGATAATAAAATTGATGAATATTGTATCAAGATTATACATGTATTTATAAAGGTCCGATAAATTTTAATACATCTTTTATTTAATACAGATTAGTAATTTTACACAACTTAACGAATTAAATTGAATAGATAAAACTTTAAGAATATAAAATAAAATACACTCGATATCAAAATAAATTTATAGTTGAGATATTAAATATAATCAAATATATTAGTAAATTTAACAATCTTAAAAGTTTATTTTCATTAATTATCAAAATAAATTATTAACAATTTTTAATATAAATCCTATACATAATAATATAAAGATATAATAATATATAAATATATACATCCTATATTTTAGGGATCTATAT
>OVBE01011578.1:0-14051 GCA_900406425.1 Iberis pinnata
CCGTGATCTGTTCTCTGCAGCATTAGTTTTAGGATTAAATTCTAAGCCTATCAGTCATACTTATATGATTTTCTTTTAAAATAATAATATATTTATGTGTAAAGTTGAAACGACGCAACACTAGGGTTTACCTTTTTGTATATGGATTAGGGTTTATCTTGGGTTGAGAGGGAAACACAAACCATGCGTCACTTTTAATAAACATATTTCTATACATTTTCCGCATAGGTAATGATTACATGCATTGCATAGCAAATCGATTTCATATTATACACATAAACGTATTTCTGTCAATAATTAAATAAATAAAACAAATAATGTGTTATCCTGATTTAAAATTTTGAACAAAATAAATTGTTCTTTAAAACTCGTTTTTATTTTCATATACATACCAATATTTTAAATAATCTTTTCGGCTTCTTCTATAGTGATAATTGTTTTCCATGATATTTTGTTTACATAAACATCATAATACTATTATCGTATTAGATTACCTTAAAAGTTACCTATTATACTAATATTTACATAAACATCATAGTATTGTACTCAAGTTATATATGTAAGAATGTATAAACAAGTTTCATCACTACTAATCTTCCTTGGATCTGGACAATTCGAACTAAGTGTGAGACAAGCCCAATGGAAGCCCAACTTGGTTTAAGTGGGAGTCACGTGAGAAGCACATGATGTTACTAAAAACAGAAGAACCAGATTTTGCCTAAGTATTAAGCTTGTTTTGACATAAGAGGAAACAGCTCTGCGGCCATGTTTGGACCACTCTACCAAGTCGGCTTCTAGGCATTTGCGCATGCTTAAAGTTGTTTTTAAAAGCTTGTTGTATGTTCTATAAAACTAAAGTGATTCTACTAGATTCCGGGTATTAGATGCGGGCGCGAGTTGGATCAAAGTTAAGGACTCGTTAATTCCTCTTGCTGCATTTTTACCCCATGTTGATGCAAGTGTAGTCTCTAAGCCTTGGTTACGTCTACTACAACGGGCCTTAGCAGAGCCTGATGTCGACGTGTAGCCTCCTCTCATCCTTACTATCATTTCAGAACTGAGAATAAAAAATAACATTATCAGCTAAATTCCACATCTAACGAATTCAAACAATCTGTATGTAGATGATACCTCAAAATCAACTAAACGGCATAATCGATATACATAGACCTAAAATCAACTAAAAGCTGAAGTATATGAGGAAGATACCTTCTCGATTAAGCAATAGAGCTTTGAATCGGTGAGATCAACAATGTCCCAAAGTAAAGAATACACTGAAGATCTTCTGAAAATAATGAAGAAAGATAGAAATAACTAAATCGGAATTGATTATGTTGAAAAAAGTTAAGTGATTTCGTAAGTACCATAGCGTTTTTTGTATTATCTGCAATAGTAAGTGCTGAAACTAAGCAAATATACGCGCCTAAGTATTTTTTGTTTTACTAGGAATGGAAAAATAGCGTCCTAAAAAAGTGAAACGTTATGGATAAAACCCGTGTCCATGTACAATAGCAGGGACACAAAAAACATTATCATGAGACTCTATCGAAAGGCATATTTCTTGTATTGAGTTAACTAATTAGGACTGGATCTATAAAAAAACTAGAGAAGAAAAATCAAATTAGTGGGTTGCCTCCCACTCAACGCTTTATTTAACGTTTATAGCTAGACCCACTTACCTTCTATGCTGAATCTAGTTCAGCTCCAATAAAGGCAATAGTTCTACCATCCTTTTCGGATATCTGCAGCTTCAGCATCTTATTCATTGCTGCCTTCTTGAAATCATTTCCTTTGTTTTTAGACCTTGAACAAAAGGAATCCTAAACTTAGAGAAAGGTTTTGGAAAACCTTTACTCTTCACTTTGTACTCAACCCATTCTTCACCCAATGACTTAGGAATCAAAGTCAAATGAGTTCTCTTCCTATCTTCTTTCAAAATTTCTTCACCTTTACCCTTTTCTTTTGAAGCCGGTTTTGGTGCACCCTTTTCTTTTCCTTGATCAGTCAGATCCAACTTAGCATTCTCATCGATCTTCTGTAAGTTTATCTTCCCCCTCTTCTTTATTCATGGGGTAGAACCTTTGAGTGGAACTTAAAATTCATTGCTCATGACATTAACATCAGAGTCTTCAGGTTCGGTCTGAGAGGCCTGCTCCGCTTTTACCTCTTTGATCACAATGATTCATGATGTAGGTATGTATGCTAGTAAGGGATAATAGTATGTTTTCTGGATGTTGGTGAGATAGATTCTCTCCTGAGGAACATGCATCACAGCTTCTACTGAACTAATGATCCTTCAGAATTCCCATTCGTGTCAAAGACAAGGAAATCAACAGGGACTATGCAATCTCCCACTTGCACCATAACATCATATACGAAACCAGTAGAACCCACGGCGGAATTGTTAGCCAATGCAAATGACAATCCCGAAGGTCTTATATCCCTAAATCCAAGCTTTTCAGTGACCACCTTTGACATGATGCTAACATTAGCACCGGTATCACACAGCGATTGGTTGAACGTGACTCCTTTAACCTTTACTGGAATCACGAACTCACCTAGGTCCTCTAACTTATGAAGTCTTTTTAACGGAAGAAATTGCTGAGAAACAGCATCATAGTACATGTGTTCTTCAGTAGGGGCCTTAGGTCTGTTAGGGCAAGAGGTCTAAATTTTTGCAAGTTGCTTTGAACTTGGTGCAGGTTTTAGAGGTGGATCGACTGATCCCTTGGTTCTTTGGAATTTGGTCTGAGGGATCGATCGATCCAACCTAGATCAATCGATCTGAAGCTTCTGATCTTTTCCATTACTTTGGATTGATCGATCTCTCCTTGGATCGATTGATCTGAACCCCTGCATCACTTTTTTATTCCGAAAATCTGCAGATTCTGCAGACTTTTCATCCGTTCCATCAGAACTTCAATCCATTACCTTGATATATCCCTTGGGATTATCTTCAACCTTTCCTGTAGCATACCATATTGTCGTTTAACTATTTCAGAGGTTTGATCCACTTTCACATCTAACTTCTTCACATGAGTAGACAATGATTCGAACTTGTTGTTCAAATCGTTATACATACCATCCAACTTTGCGTTCATATTCTTTTTAGGTTGCTGTTGACTCTCTAAGATTTGCTTCAACATCACTTCCATCTTATTATCCTGCTGAACTTCAAGTTGAACTGTTAGTTGGAAACCAGTTTAAGGGGTTTGTTGAAAACCACCCAATTTCTGAACAAATGTTTGTCCAGACTTCTATGCAAAGGTATCTGGGGAGGATAAAACTGATCTTGAGGATTCGCAACATTAGTACTCCTCCATGACATATTACAATTATTGTAACCTGGATTGTACCCTTGGTTGTATACTCTTTGTCCCTGGCTATTAATATATCTAACATATTTGATGTTCTCAGATTCATTGACTACAAAGCAATCAGCTTCAACTTTCTCAACATCTTCAACAAAACAAACATGCTTCTCATTCTGTTTCTTGAGAAACTGAGTGAGAAGCTCCTTTACCTCTGCTAGTCAAGAAGAATCTGAACTAGATGATCAAACCCTTCGATCATAGTTAGGACAATGGTTGCTATTACTAGCAGCAAGATTGTCGATTAGCTTGTAAGCTTCATTCACGAGTTTAGTCATGAAATCGCCATTACTAGATGTGTTTAGAGAGAGTTGGTATTTATGATCAATATCTCTATAGAAAGTCTTCAAGAGGTTCAACTCAGAAAAACCATGATAGGGACAATCCCGCAAGTACTCTTTGAACCTGTCCCATGCTTCATAGAAGGATTCCACCGGTCCTTGCTGAAATTGAGAGATTTTACTTCTCAAATTGTTGGTTCTTGTGGAGGTGTAAAACTGGTTCAGAAACTTGGCTTTGCACTCATCCCAAGTTTCTATTGAGTTAGCAGGTAATGACTTAAGCCACCTCATAGCTCTATCAGCTAAAGAATGATTAAAGAGCTTACAATTCATAAAGTATTTAGAGACTACATTCAGCTGAGTTGTGCTGCAAATGTCTTTAAAACTATCAATGTGATCCATAGGATGCTCAGCAGATAAGCCATGAAATTGGTTTTGTTGTAGAAACTAGATGAGCTGAAACGGGAACCGGTAGTCCTGTCTCTGAGGCTGTGGAGGGTGGAGGACGTTCCTATTGACTAGGAAGGCTTCAGGGTTGTTGAAATCGCCAACAAGTACCATGTTCTGGTGAGGTGGGCGATTTTGGTTCAGTCCAGGTGGGACTTGTATGCCATTTTCATCGCCTAGATTTGCATTTTCAGCTCTTCGGTTTGCATCTCTTTCGATATTTAACGGTGGCACTTGATTGTCGTTACCTCCTTGTTGGTCTAGCACCAACTGTCCTATCTGCTCCAAGTTTGGAGGGATTTGGGAATTCTAAACTAAGGGAATGATCGGATTCTGAATGACGTTATCAGCCATTGATATAGATGAACTAGCGCTTCTTCTAGATTTTCGGTTGAGCGTTCTAATCGTGCGAGTTCTTCGTTTGTGAGAATAAGCAGTTCAGGTGATTTTTCAGATCTTCTGGTCATGCACCTTGAAAACAAAAAAAAGCAAAAAGAACAAGATCAGTACTGAAAAATAAAACTCTTCGACTAGATTATAAGAAAAACTTAAAAGGTACTGTATTGGTCCCCGGCAACGGTGCCAGAAATCTGATTGGCTCAGGTTTTAATTCTAAATCTATACAGCAGAGAACAAATCCTTGTAGTATAGTAACGGGTCGATCCCACAGAGACCAGACAGAACGACTCTCAGTTAAAAATCGATTCTAGCTAAGACAAAATATAAGAGGGAATGTTTTCAAAACGATTGAAAATTAAAGCGAATAATTAAAATCGAGTGTAAACGAATATAATAAAACGCTAGGCGATAGGGAAGTTCCACAGGTATTCAGGTTTGAGGTTCAGGTTGATAAGCAAAATTAACAATGAAAATAGTTCTCAACTCAAAAGATGACATTAGACTAATCTCCTCCCGAAGTAATAGACCCCTATGATAGAATTTCTAAATATAAAGACTAACCTTCTCCCGAAATCTTAGATCTCTAAATCAGATAATTAAATCATGCAGTGATTATAGATTCGATATGTTCATAAGCATTCTAAGACAATACTCCCGCAAGCAAAGATACTTATTCATCTAGACTAGGTCATATTAAATAAACCAAATCTCTTTGTATTTATTAACCTAAAATCATGAACTAGGTGATTAGGCTAACTCAAGCAATCATAACGAATCTAGACTAAGAACCTAACAATTTAAATCCATTAAAGTCAAACCCTAACCATCAAAACCTGTTTTCCTAGGGAATCCCTAAAACCTAACAAAGAGACTACTTAGAAATAGCCAAGCAATAAACAATCATTAATAGATAAAGCATATTCAAAACCAGAATTTAATAAAAGTAAATAAGAGAGTTCAGAATTCTTCTCCATTATACAGGTTTCATGATTCGTCTCATAAAAGCTCTCAAAATAATAAATTGTGTTGTGAAGTGTCTCTTGTGTGTGTGCTCTTAAAATAAACCTTAAAATTATAACTTATATAGAGTTCAAAAAAGAATAAATAATAAAAAATTATGATAATTCTTGAGGACGGAAACGTCTTTTTGGCATTCTTCGTTAATTCTCGAGCATCCGGATCATCGATCCAAGTGTGGATCGAATGATCCAAACTTATGGAAGTTTTGTAGTCTTCAGGATCGATCGATCCAAGTGTGGATCGATCGATCTGCTCCATCACGTGCTGCACATGCTTCTTCTGCGAGACAGCTTGACCAGTCTTCAGTAAAATTGTCATAACTTTTGATTGCTTCAATGGATTGACCTCAAATCACTTTCATATGAAAGCTAACTCACGTGGACAATTCGAGTTAAAATCTCAGCCCATTACATTCATAGAAACATCTACAAATGACGATCAACTCATATGAAAGCTAACACACATGGCTCTTCTGCTGAACTATGCTTCTGCATTCGTCAAATTGCATCCATTTTGTGCACGAAACCACTTTTTGCTTTAGAACGTCTAAAATACCTGGAATCATGAAAATATACCAAAAACACATAGAAAATACTCGAATGATGACAAATAGCAAGTATAAATACTCACTAAAAAGACATCAAAATTGAGTGATATTAATTACAATGGTTTTAGGCTAGGTTTTAAGATTTAGTATTTACATGGAGAAAGACCCGATGTTGTTGGTAGTAGTCGCGCTAGCGAGCCATTGGCCGATAGGACAGAAGAACCTAGAACATAATTAGATTTTGGGGCAGGAACGATCCAAATGGTTAATAATTTTATAGAGAAAATATAGATTCGGTGCATGTTGTTTATCAGCCTCTGTTGTTAGAACTATCATAGTCGGTAATAGCTCTTGCGGCCAAGGCTATCATCTAATTGTAACACGGTCATACGCAAATTCAGAATAAGAAATCCTTTTGCTCTTTTCTTACTTATTCATATTCAGTTTCGTACTTTTATTTTTTATTGTCGTGTTCTGATCTCGTATGCGTTTGGCTTAGCAGAAATTTAAGACTTCTGAGAAAGTTAAGGTTGCTTAACGTCCTTTATCTAACGGAAATCGACGGTGCGAATCTCGGTTTCGATAAAATAAAATCCACTATGATCCCCACAATATATGAATCTTCACTACTCTTGTAAAATCGATGGAAATCGACGATGCGAATTTCGGTTCCCACAAAATAAATCCACTTTGATCCCACGAAATCTCAATCTTCACTACTCTTGTAAAATCTACATATGTAACAGAAGAGATGTGTCCATCATACTTCCTATCACAATTAATATGAAACTCCATCCAAAACATTAGAGATGAAGCTCTAGATTTAAAAGCCTTTATTCTCCAAATTGTAAAATAATTGCATCACAAACGAACTAATCCAATTGAAAGGATGAAAAAGTGTCTTCTTCACGAAAGTGTTACCAATCAATCTTGGAAAAAACCATTTCTTCACAACATCTAACCATGTTGGTATCATATTTCGATTTACAAATCCATACCATTGAAAACTCAGAAAAAAAAAATCGCGTAAATAATCATAAAACCAAGCATAATCTACCACAGAAAAACGCCGGAGACTGTATCATGTGTGTAATAGTTCGAGCAACGGAAAACACTCTCTCTCTCTAAAAGAGAAAATAAATATAATCATACCAAGATATTACAAGAAGCAATTGAAATTGAATATGTATCTAAGAAATCTAAAAATTGAAGTTACGAGACTAAAACAAATGTGGAAAACGAAACTCGCCTAACAACTCTAGTTCAAGTGGCAATGGCTCCTGTGTTGTCTATGGCATTTGTAAGGTTCAAGCCCCCATGTGGGCAAATGTAGACAAAAAAAAAAAACAAAAAACAAAACTCCAGCGGCTAGAGCCACCGAAAGAAACGGTGGAAAGAAGTAAAGACTCTTTTGTCGTGACCTTTCGCTTGATAACTTTACTTAGATTATTACTTTTCTAAAATAAATTGTCTATTTTTTAAATGTCTCTACATTTTTATCATCATTATTAGCATATACTCCCTCCGTTCTTGAAAATATGATGTTTTAGAATTTAGTTTTGTTTCTACAAGGATGATGTTTTAGGTGAAAACATTTTAAAAGGAAGGTATAAAGTAAAGTAAAAGTTGTTTTCCTTAATCTACGTAAAAACTCTAAAACATCTTACTTTCACAAAGGGAGTGAGTATTAAAATAATTAGTGTATTTCAATTCATTATAATAATATGAACATGCATAAAGGATATCAGAGAAATGAAACGCATAAAATGTAATCCCTAATTTCGACAGTTGTAGTTTAATAAGTTGTTTGGTTGACATATTTGTTACAGTATAATATAATATAAATTGTAGAAGTAAAAGATTGGATTTAAATAGTGGAAGAATTCATCCTTTACAGATTCTCTTGCTTACGTCTCCACGGAATCACTTGTTTAAATCCTTGGTAAACCCTTGCCTGCATTTTTATATATCGAATCATATCATTACATTATTAATTACTTCCTTCTTCTACCCAAAAAGGTATAACTTCGCATCAACAATAACAAAAGAAATGTTGTTCTTGCCAAAATTGACATTCGAGTGAAAAGTTAATCTTTATTAAAAAAACGTTTGGCTTTTGGAAGAAAGTATGTAACTTTTGATTATATTTTTTTGGTGTAAGTGGAAAAAACTTACCCAGAAATCTGACTTTGTATGAGAGAGGTTAAAAAGGCTTCCTTTCCTGTAAAGTTTTACTTTTGTGCCGGCGAATTCATCTTTGCATATCCCGAAACTTTCCCATCTAGTGGACCCCAACAATCTCGTTTCCTTCTCCGGAGCCGGTGCTGGAACTCCTCTTAGCTTCCTTATAACCGCCACCGAGCGGGGTAGTGAGAGTGAACGGCGACGTAAATCGTAAGGACCGTCGAGAACAGTGGTTGGGGAAGGCTCAGTTACCGTTGATTTATAAGTATCTCCGGGCAAGAGTAGTCTTGGTGGAAGCACGAGTCCTCTTTTCCGAACGGAAGAACGAGGCTTTCCAGGAGCTTCTTCCCATAGAAAAGGAACAGATCCGGCGATATTAACAGGCGGAGTAGCTAATCCAGGAGTTTCATATGCTCTGTTCAATTGATATGAAAACAGAGGAAGCTTTGGCGTTGAACAAAAGTGATCTTGATGATCATTACCAAAACCCATTTTTTTGTTTTGGAGTTAATGAAAACCCCAACAATGATTTTTGACGTTATATGAAATGGGTTTAGGATTAAATAGACGAAAAAGATTACCTTTTTTCTGAAAATAGATTCATTTGAACATGAAAAAGGAAAAGTTAAGGAGGATGAATAATAATAGAGAAGACATGAATGAGAAGAAAAGAAATTAAAGTAAATAATAAATAATAAATGAGAATTGAAAATGAAACGCTCCTCTTTTGAGCTTCTTCTTCACGAGATGTTTCTTTCTTATTGAAAACGACTTGTAACCTTCACTATCAAATTTGTTATGATAGATTTATTAGCCAAGTTAATTTTCACTAGAGAATTTGTGGGAGGATTCTTGCTTGCAATGGTAATTTGAACATAGCAATAGGATTGGTAAAGGTAAGTTAGACTTTGACGAGGATGTGGTGATGGACAAACGGTCAATTTGGTTTAGGGATTGGAAAAGTCAAAGACATAACTATGATTGTTCAATCTCTCTCTTTCTTTCTCGTTGCATCACTTATGCTCTTGCGACATTTGTGTAGAAACGAGTTCGGAAATTAGAAGAATCATGCGAATCTCATGCCTCTCTTATTACTTTGCATCTTTCTGTGTTACACTTTATCATGTTTGAAGTACTAAGTTGGAATCATCTATCCATATTATCATTCTTCTTTATTTATGACGATTCTAAAGGATTTTAACCATACACCGCAAGTTTTCGTATGTATTTTATCAAAATGCATCTTTTTACAAAATTTTCATTACTGAAATTATATATTAGCCTCAATAAAAGAATAACAACAGATGTCCTTCTAAACTAATCTAAGGCTTAAAACAAAATTACATGTTTGAAAGTGTGTTTTCTTTAATATGAACAGGCGTTTGGCAATCACCACGGCGCTGACGCCAACCCCTCTAGTTTCATTTTTTCGTTGCTTCTGATAGAATATTCCAAATTATTGATGCGAAGTTGCGCCTGAGTCCATATACCAATCACCATTGGTTACTTCTTGCAACGTTTCTGACGAGTAAGCCTGAGCAAAAGTTCCTGGTTGTGCTTCAATCTGAGGTTGCTGTCGTGTTGGAAAAGATTGATGCAGGCGAGGATTCTGTTGCGGTGGGAATTGGGGCTGGTACCACGGTGGAAACGCTGCTGTCCATGGAATGTATGAGTTGGGACTCCAAGGATTTGGTGGAGACCAGTAATTACGGGTCTGGTTATAGAAACCAGAAGCTCCTCGTCCTCGGGAACGATTGTTCCTTCTGTTAGTTCTGAAGTTCTGTCTGGATTGACGAGGAGGAGGCTGATCAGTGCTTGGTCGTTCAACCGCCAAAGCTGTTGCAGAGGAGGAGTGATCGGTATGAGTTATTGGAGCCGATTTGATCACACGTTTGAGTCTTGTTTCCTCTAGCTCAAGCATTGATTTGGCGCTCTCAAAGGAGGGGAATGGCTCCTTATGTTTGATTACATTGATGATGTTATCAAACTTCTCGTTCAGGCCGTTGAGTAAGTACATGACGAGAGTGCGCTCACTTACCGGAGCATCAACATTTGCAAGAAGATCTGAAATGGATTTGAGCTTCTGTGTATACGCTTGAATGGAGAGGTCACCGATTTCAATTGTGCGTAATTCATTGTCCAATTGAATCGCGCGTGCTTCCTTATTGTTACGAAATTTGTTCTCAATCCGCAACCACACGTCTCTTGCTGTCCCACCTGTTTGGAAGCTTGAGCGGAATAAATCAGTAGATAGTGTGCCATAGATCCATAGCTTCACAAGTCCGTCACGTTTGTGCCAAGCCTCATCGTCTGGTCCAGTAGCGTTGAGGGTTCCATCAAGATGGCCCTTAACATCGAATGTGAGACAGTGAGTTTGGAACAATTCTCTCCATGCATCATAGTTGTGTTCATCTTGATCGAGGGTAATTGGGATATGGGATTTGATGTTTGTAACACCATAGGCACGTTCAACTTGATTTGCCATTTGAAAGAAAGAAGAAGATGTAAGAAGAAGGAGATAGAAGAAGAAAAGAAGAGAAATATCAGAGATGCTCTGATACCATAAAAACGTGTATATTCCCTTGAAGGTTTTGATTGTTTACATCACAATATATATACAGCCAAGACTGTTACAATCAGTTCCACATAATCTGGAAATTCAAGTATACCATTTAACATTGTAACAGAATAATTTGGAATATTCTATCAGCTTCGTCGTCCAAAAAATCTCTTGACAGAAGGCAAACTAACGAGGTGGTTGGAGTTGTTCGAGAAGGTGGTCGGAATTGGGATTCTTAAGCCAATGGTGTGTCGCACCACACACGTTGCATCTCTCCAGTTAAATCTTCTTTCTACCTCTAGAGGAATTTTTTTTCAAGATATGATATAACCCGATTAGCTTACTTTGATCCGGGTCATTTGTTTGTATGATTGGTGGTTGAAGTTCTTATTCTCTCGCGAGGTTGATTTGGATATGTGTTTAATGGTTCTGAAGTTTCTGTGAGAGAGTTATTATAGTTCCTCGCTTCCTTTTTGTCATCACTCGTTCGAGACAAAGGTTTTTCTCGGGTGAGGTTTTCTTCTCTGGATTTTGGTTTCGATTCAGACCCATATAGTGCTCGGTCTCTGATGATTTTAAGCTTGTTGGCTTCTGGTACCTTCTATTGGGCCATATTTAGCTCAGTTTCAGCCTTTTGGTGCTTTCCGGTTTCGTTCGAATATTTTGTTTTCATGTAGTAGCCTTTTTTGCAGGTTGATTCTAGGATCGCACCTTGTTTCTATTCTTCAGCTTAATTCTAGGACTGGCGTTTAATTTGGCTCCTCCTAGACATTTCCTAGCATTGGGTTCGTCCCGTTTTCACCGTTTGAACTTGTTTGTTTTGTTCCGTCTAGTGGTTGAACCTTTTGTTTCCTTGTTAGTGAGATAGTTCTAATTCACTATGAGAAAGATCGGTTAATGACTTTGCATGTTTGGTTTCTTTTCAGTTCATCGTTTTAAGAGGTTTTGGGTCTTATTTTAGTAAGATGTGTGAGTCTTGGAGTTTTTTATCCATTTTGAAATGTTAATCATTTTAAGGAGATGTATTCAATCTAATATTTGGGTGGATGTGGGAAGATTTCTATTAAGATGACAAATCAAATGTTATTCAAACAAGAATTTTATACAGTCACATGAAATCCAATGTTATTCAAACAAGAATTTAAAAAGTCACTTGAAATCCAGTGTTATTAGAAGTATTTTAAGTTGTGGATTTTGAGTGACTTGATGGTTGATAGTAGGATTTTTACGTGTCAATTCCTATTATACTATCATGTTGTTGTAGTAGTAATAGGTGTCAATCCAAATGGGTGCAGACATTAACCACTCAAGATGCAAATGGATTCTACTAATTCAAGTCAAACAAGAAGAATGAGTTTTTCTAACAAGTCCTAAACAAACAAACATGCATAAATTGAACAGGACATGAAAGATGACGTGCATAAAAGAAAACTAAGGAAAACAGCAAGTCAAGTAAAAACAGGGAATAAAATGAGGGTAAGATGCAATAAAAGGGGGACAGTTCCTGAGGACAAAGGTTATTGACTGGTGATCCTTCCTGATTCTCCTAAATGCCTAACATACCTCAATCAGTGAGCTATTCTCTAGACAGCAGATTCATAAGTAACCAAGTTCAATCTCTTGATAAATGATTTCAAGCAAAGCAATCACCAGACCTAACTCTCGTTAACGGTACACTACTAAGCAGGCATTTGCAACCAATCTACTAAAGCCAATAAGCACCCTAAACATCTAATCTCTTAGGCTAGGATATGCAAATCTCTGAAATCACTACGTTCAGGCATTCCATCATACACCTTTTGAGTGCGGGAATGCCCAAGTTCAGATTTCAGTTGATCAGAAGGAAATCAGCATGAAGCACAGTGAAACAGAAGGGAAACTAACAGCAATCAACTTAGACATAAGGGGGAAAATAGGAATTCAACACCAAACTACCACATCCTCAGAAACCTAAGGGAACTACTCACTACACATGGTGGGAATGAAAACAGGAAGACAGGAAAACAAAAATGCTAAGGAAGACATTATGATCAAAAGTCAATGTATGAAGAACAGCAAGAACACTATGCAGAAAACTTGATGAACAAAGCTAAAACCCTAAGATGCAGAGAATGAAGATGATGAACATAAAGGACTTCTACCCAGAAAAACAGAACAAGTGCTGAAACAGAACATCAAAACCCAGAAAAACAGAGGAAAATGAAGAACATAACCTAAAACCCATAAATTATAGTCAAGGGAAAAACGAGATGTAAGATGGAAATCAGAAGATCAACATGCATAAGATGGATAACAACCTTAAACTAAACAAAAAGATGAAGAAATCAAAGGCTAAACAGAAATTTATAAGAAATCAGAGGTTCTACATGATGAACATCATCAACATCATCAAGAACAAAAGAGAAAAAATAAACCTAAGACCCAAACCTAAAATGGCAAAATAAACCTTAACCCCCAAAATAGGCAAGTTTGGGGTTTATATAGTTCTTCAGAAAAACCCTAAAAAACGCTAAAGGACAAAATGTAATGATTGGCCTTGATCTTTAAATATGTTTTGTGCAGGAATGTTTTGTTCTTTCTCTGATAGAGTTGGTGAAATGCTCGTTCCAGGTGGAAATGCTCAAGTGATAGACGTGATGCCAGCTCGAGATGTTGGTTCGGTCGAGCCATGGCATGTTGCCGGCTCGATGTAAAGGAGAAGAAGTTGGCTCGACGTCAAGGAGGAGTTGTGGCTTGATGTGGAGGAAGTTGCCGGCTCGAGGTGGAGTTTTTGCCGGCTCGACGAGAAGTTGCCCGCGGTGGATTGTTGGCTCGAGGTGGAATTTCGGCTTGATGTACAGGTGGAATTCCGGCTCAACGTCAACTTGTTGTTGGCTCGATGAGATGAAGATTATGGCTTGAGGTGGATTTGTCCGCGGCTCGATGACGAGTTTTCTTGGCTCGAGGTGGAGGTAGAATTGCGGCTCGACCAAAAGATGTTGATGGCTCGATGTAAAGTGATGGCCGGCTCGAGATGAAGACTTAGAATTGGCTTGATGTAATGGGTTCTTTGGCTCGATGAGAATGGTGAATGGCTCGACGTGTAAATGAGTTGGCTCGATGTAAGGGGAAATGAAATTGGCTCGAGAAAACAAGTAAAGTGACTCGACCACCAATTTTTCCGGCTCGATGAGAAATCAAATTCTTTGGCTCGATGTTGAATTATTCTGTGCATTTTCCTTACCTTCTCCAAATTTGCCTTA
>OVBE01011579.1:0-14051 GCA_900406425.1 Iberis pinnata
GCGTAATAACCTCGGTTTTTGGTCAAAGGGGGTTGACCGGAAACGGGGTGTTACAGCAAGTGTTAGGAGAACTTTCCGACACTCAACAAATATAAACGTACAAATTAGCACCCGAACTGGACGAGGTCGAACAAGTACTCATCCATGACGAGTGCCCAAACCAAACCACTAGTGTAGGGAAGGAAGTGAACCCAGACATACAGATTGGTATCCTCACTGAAAAAGAACGTCAACACCTTCGCCCGGTCCATAGAATACATGAAGTGAATTAACCTGACCATTACTTCTAACGACCTCAATGTGGATCCAACCTAAATGGTGATAAAGAAGAAGCGGTGCAAATTAGGCGCAGAATGTTCCCAAGAAATGAACAACAAGGTATAAAAACTCTTAAACGTAGGGTCAATCACCGAAGTAAAATATCCAGACTGGTTAGCTAACACGGTTTTTGTAAAGAAAAAGAACGGCAAATGGCGAGTATGCGTGGATTTTACCAACCTCAACAAGGCGTGCCCAAAAGAAAACTTCCCTTTACCACACATAGAGAATCTTGTCGAAGCGACCGCGAGAAATGAACTATTATCCTTTATGGACGCATTCTCGGGATACAACCAGATCATGATGCATCCATCATATCTGGAAAAACTGCATTCATCATAGATAGAGGAACGTACTACTACAAGGTGATGCCCTTCAGATTTAAGAACACAGGAGCCACGTATCAGCGCCTATTCAACAAAAATGTTTGCTGGAGAGCTCGGAAAAATAATGGAAGTATACATTGATGACATGTTGGTGAAATCAGCCAAAGTCAGGAACCACATTAAATATTTTGCAAAATGCTTCGAAACACTCAGTCTGTACAGAATGAATTTGAACCTAGCCAAATACACTTTTGGGGTAATATCAGGAGAGTTCCTCGGCTATATTGTAACCTGAAGAGGAATGAAAGCAAACTCAAAGAAGATCTCCGCTATACTCGCCCTCCCCCACCAAGAACCAAGAAGGAAAAGTGCAAAATCTGACAGGGGGAATTGTCGAACTTAATAGGTTCATATCAAGATCAACCGACAAAAGCCTACCCTTCTACCAAATCCTTAAAGGAAGCAAAAGCTTCGAGTGGAACCAGAAGTGCCAAGATGCCTTCGCCAAACTGAAATGATATCTTACTATGCCTCATGTCCTCACGAAATCCGAAGAAGGAGAAATCCTCGTACGGGAAGATCGGGGAGAGCATAAACCAATTTTTATATGAGCAAATCAGTGAACGGCGCTGGGGTGCATTACCCTACTATTGAGAATGTTGCACTCGCAATAGTATCAGCATCCACGAAGCTTAGACCATACTTACAGTCGCACACTATAGTTGTGCTCACCTCTCAACCCCTACGAACAATCCTCCACAATCCAAATCAGTACAGCAGGTTAACAAAGTGGGCAGTCGAGCTTAGCGAGTATGACATTGAGTACTGAGAGCGTTCCTGCTCCAAATCCTAAGTCTTAGCAGATTTCATAACCGAGGTGTTAGTTCAACAAGGAGAAGAAACTCCCTTGTCGGAGACGTGGGACATCTAAGTCGATGGTCTTCGTAGGAAGTAGGGCCTAGGAGCTGATGTCTTATTGGAACTGCCAACGGGTGAGGTCCTTGAACAATCATTCCGCTTCAAATTTGATGCGTCTAACAACGAATCCGAGTATAAAGCACTCCTTGTCGGACTACACCTCGCCAAGAATCTCGGCTCTTGAAGGGTACATGCCTTTTGCGACTCCCAGCTTGTCATATGCCAATTTAGTGGCGACTACACCATCAAAAATGACCAAATGCTTCAATACCATCAGATGGTCCAGGTTAAGGCCAGCGAGTTTGAAAATTTCAAGCTAATTAAAATTCCACATAACGAAAAACCATATAGCTGATTATCTGGCCAACATAGCAGTAGTGAACGACGACAACCATAGACGAACTATCCCAATGGAGTACATCATGACGCCAAGCATCACCACCGTCATGACGAACGCCACCAATGAACTGGTAGCTTTTAAAAGGCAAGATATACCCATAGAACCAGACTGGAGGAGCGAGATAGCAGACTACATTCTGACGGGAAAGGAACCAGAGGATAAAACAAAAGGTCAGCGTCTTCGAGTCAAGGCCGCAAGGTACACGAACATCAACCAGTAACTCTACAAACAGTATGCTTCAAGCGTCTTGCTATGCTGCATTAATGGCAACTATATACAACAAGTCCACGCCAAAATACATGAAGGCGATGGAAGGAATCACTCCAACAAGACGATACCTACCACTAAGGATAAAAAAAGCATGGACACTATTGGCTGACAATGCTAAAAGATAGCCAGGAATGTGCTAGAAAGTGTGAGATGTGCCAGAGGCATGAACCGATTAATCAAGCGCCCACCAAGCCCTTAAACGCATTGACAAGCCCTTACCCATTAATCAGATGGGCCATGGACGTGGTAGGACCTTTCCCAGTAGCAAAAAATAAGTAGATCTACCTACTAGTAATGAAGGACTACTTCACCAAGTGGGTCAAGATGGAATCATACTCGGCTGTCAAGGCTAAGCATGTGCTGAAACGATGAATTAGACGACATCCAGACTACCCGATCTCTTAAAATATTGTATGTATAACACTCGCTTTAACCAAGAAAGACTTTGCGGGTACAAGATTTCATTTGGAAACATATAATATGCCGACATGGTATCCCTTACGAAATTGTAACAGATAATGGAACCAACTTCTGTGCCAAGACGGTTGAAAACTTCTGCGCCAGGTAGACAATAGCTTCAGCATAAAGAAAAATACCTACCACCCCTTTGTTTACACTAACTAAGACTCGTTTGTAGTATCTATATTCCATGTGGAAAATTAGGCTCAACCCCTTGACATCGCGGTACCCGCAAGGAAATGGCCAAGCCGGAGAAATAAAAAAAATCCATTTTTGACAGACTTAAGAATCAACTGGAATCAAAGAAAGGGCCATAGGTCGAGGAACTGGATGGCGTTTTATGGTCTTACCGAACTACACCGCGAGAGTCAACGAATTAAACCCCTTTCTCATTGGCGCACAGAATTGAGGCTCTGGCGCCTTCGGAAGCAGTTGTGTTTAGCCTCAGAAGACTCAAATTACCCAAAGACAAAAGAAAAAACAATAACATGGTTGCTCGACTCACTGGACGATGCCGTGGAAGTACGAGACCGAGCTCTCATACGAATAAGTGCATATCAATAGGCCATGATGCGATATTATAACAAGAGCATAAAGCATGAGAGATTTGACGAAGGAGGCCTGGTTTTACGAATGACCTATGAAAACACGGCAGAAGATAACACAGGTAAACTAGGAGCTCGGTAGGAAGAACCGTATTAGATAGCCAAAGTTGTAAAACTTGGAGTTTACAAACTGAAGAAGATAGACGAAACAACAAATCCAAACTTCTGGAATGCAACCAAGCTATAGAAATTTTACTATTAGAGTAAAATCCCTTGTACCGTGACCTATGACCTGGCTTGATCCTTGTTTTCAGGGTACGTAAGCAGCCCTCTCGGGCGCAGCTTTTTTATCTAATTAAAATTATATTTCCTTTTTTCAGTTATAAGGTCACATCAGCGTCGACTCATCACCCTAACACTAAAATTTGAACACAAACTAAAAGCCGAGCCACAACTCGCGCATAATTTTTCCAATACAGATATGCTCGACGAGATAGAAGGGTTCTCGTCTCGGTTAAATATACCAATAAATGTCGAGATGTCACTCACGTACTCCTAATCATGAGTATTGGGCGAGATCAAAGTAATCTCCTCCGAGCTTAAGCCTCCTCCTAAAAACGCAAGTTCCGACTCGCGTACTCCTACATAAAGTATACAACAAGACTAATGATCTCGCCCCCAGAACGGATGTGAGAAAAGACAATCAACTTGTCGTTCTTTTCAATACCATGCGATCGGATAGCTGTTCAGCCCGCACAAGTGTTAGAGAAACATCTATCTTTTTGACTAGAATAAAGGAAAGAACCTTACAAAATAATTGGTTACGAATCCGAGCAATCAGAGAGTATTCACCTAGGTAGCACATAAAATTCATACTTCATTAACACCAAAATAGGAACTACATCACTTTCGATAAAAGAAAAAAACTTTAAAAGTTAAAACCAGATGATTATATACAAACTACCATGTACGGTTAAATTATAAAAACAAACTCAGAAAACCGACGCCAAAAATAGTGGATGTTGAGGATATCGTAAAAAACAAGACGAAGGCTGAGCAGCAAGCCGCGCTGATCCTAACCCTAAGAAAACTATGAAAGCTGCTCCAAAGGAATAAGACTTCCTAAACCCTAGGGGTTGTTAGAACAACCATATCGGCTCCTGTGCCAATTTTCATATTACTCTAAGACGATTGAACCAAATTCAAGCCATACCCGCTTAATTCAGGAGTAATGAGGAAATCCCCATCGGATACATTGGTGATGTCTAGCTCCTCGAATTGATTTTTATAAGTCATAAAATCAGCTTCGAGCTCTAATGTTATCTCCGCTGGCAGGTTCCACCTTCAGCCACAATGTGGGGGACGCAATTCAAAGTCCCCTTCGTCTGCTCGTAGTATTGGATGATAGGGTCAGCTTTGTTACTGTCATCAAAGTAGCGGTCCAGCTTTTCTAGCTTTAGAGCATTCTTCACCTTGGTATCTCGCCGTGCCAAGACAACTTGTGAGACTCGAGATAAATGCAGCTGCTTCATCTCGCTGTCATGCAACTGCTCAAACTGTGAAAAAGCCACCTTCAGATCGACAAGCTCAACAACGGCTTTATCTTGGGCAGTTTTAGCCTCCATCTTCTATTGATCGATCAACATAGTGACAGATTTCGCCATTTTATTCATCTAGAGCTTCAAACTCCCGACCTTGATGTTCAACTCGGCGACGACCCCTTCCAACTCTTTCACATATAGGTGGATCGCAACAATCTGCTTTTTTCCCTGATCAGCGAGCTGAGACAAACATACTAGTGTCCTTGTTGTAGTTGAGATTTCTCAGTTTGTTTTAATAAAAGGCAATGAGCTCATTTGTAATCGACGAGGTCTGGATTTTGCGAAGATCGGCAAGTTAGAACACTTATCTCAAAATTGGTAAAATGGAATCAAGTGCGATATATTACCTGGCAAGCTTGTCGAGATAACACTTGGTAAACCGCAGGAAGGATCAAACCGTTGGCACCAAGGTGACTAACCAATGCACTACAAGCAAGCTTGTCTTGAGCAAAAGGCAGACCCTTACTGGAGAACCTAAACACCTAGTCTTGTTACAGTTGACGACAAGTCACGACCACAGAGTTTACAGCAGCAACAGGATCGTATCCCATAACCCTCGAGTTTTCACCCAATTCAAGACCTCCCTCTTTGATCTTATCACCCTTATGAAGAAGGTTCTCGACCTCCTGGGCAAAAGTATGAAGCTCGTCATCTTCTAGATCCACTCCCGTGGTCATCTCGATCAAAATTTAACCAGCCGTCAGTTCTCTGCCAGAAGCCACAGCAGGAAGCGTGATAGGAGGAAGTCCCCTAGCAGGAACATCCTCGTCCATTTATTATTCCCTTGCAGAAGCAACTTCTCTTTCTGACCGCGCCCGTATCGAAATATCCTCTTTTATTTTTGGTTCCCCAACTGGAACCTCGGTGTTAAGATTCTCATCCAGAGTTTCTACTGTCGACGAATCAACATTAACCACCTCGGTGGGCGCGAAATCCCAGTTAGAAGAGCGCCTTCTTTTCCTTTATAAAGGAGGACATGTGTCCTCGCTATCGGCGGAAGCAGAAGCAGTAATCTTCTTCCTATTCGACAAAGAAGATTTTTGCAGCGCGGTCGAATAATCAATTGGCATCTTAGGGTGACCCATCTCCGTTTAATTTTTTCTTCTTGTTTGGACAGGTGTTGAGGTCCCAACAGACTGAAAAGGAGAAGCCACATTTGGTAATGAAACGTAAACAAGGATCAATACAAGTCAAGAAGTGATCAAAACTTCTGCAACATGCCGGTTTCATACATGTGTTGATGTGAGGGAAACTTCATTGAAAGCGCTCGTAGTCAAACACCTTTATATCAGTCACTCTAGCTGAGCAAATCCTCTCGATGTCGTCATGGAAGTTCGGAGGGAAGCCGCCGGAGTTAAAGCATAAACCTGCAAAAAGAAAATTACAACAAATTAGATATCTTATTTTACGGAGATTAGATCTTTGTTTCCTAGGTGGTATCCACCGAAGGTATCCACCCATTTCCTCTTGATAAGCTTTCCTACATGGCCTACAGAATCTGTAGTTACCTTCAGAAAGAAATATCTTCTTTCTAGTCGTAAATTTTGGAGTTCGTTGAGGTGTCGATTAATTTGCAACAAGCTTTGAATTGTATGTAAACAAAGCTCGTGTTGAGCTTTGTACCCTTCTGGTAGCAGGGTTGATCAACGACATGTTCTCTAGGTACCTGACGCCAATCTGGATCCCAAATTCTTGACCAAGCGCAAGAAGTCCAACCATGTGCCTTACAGAAGCAACAGAGAGTTGCGAGATGGCAATCTTCTGCCTCGCACAATAAGAGATCAGAAGCTTTGGAAGAGGAAGCCAGAGTTGGCTCTTTCTAAAGAAAGACTTGTATAGCCAGACATGGCCTTAGGACCAATCCCAAGGCCTTTGATGCGATTCATGGATCAAGATCGGAATCCCATTGAAGAAAGGGAAATCGTGTACCAGATCTCGGAGTGTTCGATCTGTACATTTGGTAGGTCTTAGGCCAGTCAGCTCGTCATCTGCTTGAATCCAATTACCAGAGCCAGCTCTTTCTTCCGACAAAACCTGCACTTCGTTGACCCCTAGGTCGTCCAGAGAAGCGGAGGCCTCGTTCATGCCGGCGATACGAAGTGATTGCATTGATACAGATCAGCTAGGAAACCGAGGTGTTTGAGGGATAATTTACCAAGAAATAGAGAGAGAAACTAGAGAGAAGGGAGAGCGTTTTGTACTTGTAAGACAAATGCGCATAATGAAGTTGATGGAAATGAAGATGTAATGGGGTATTTATACTTCGACGAGATCAGATACCAAGAATAGGAAATATTACGCAGGAGAATCTAGGTCCTGAATGGCGATTGAGCTTCCCTCTATGAAACGATTCAAAAAGACTACAACACGATTTGAAAAGCTTCCTCGCTTCAACTGGAATTCAACCCTAGAAACTCGTCCGCCAAACTAAGAAGTTTGACGAACTAGGGGAGGGGAGGACTAACTATTGATACTGGATTTGTAACCCGATAAAAAACTCATTTGGAATCGAGGCCCATATGAACAAGGGAACATGGAAGTCGGTGGACGAACTGGGCTTGAAGGGAGAGAACGTCAGCCCAACTGTACGGTCCAATTAGGTTAAATAGAACATTAGGGTTAATCACCTGATTCTTAGTATAAATATCTTTGAAATCATCTTTGTCATACATGAATAATACTTTTCGACCAAGAACCCATTGATCAAACTTAACCTAATTATTAAAGTTCTTGATTCAACAAGTATAGTATATGATTTGAAATTTATGTTTTAGGTTCGGATTTTAGGTTTTAGATTTAGGTGTTAGTATCTTATATTAAAAACAGTGTTCTATTTTGTTTTGAATAGTATTATCTTGTATTTACGAATAACAATCTATTTAAGTTTTGAATTTAATATCTTTTGAAACATGTGTTTTTTTCACATTTAAAACTTGAGTTTTGAATTTGGGTTTAGGCTTGTAAGCATAGATTTTTAGTATCTTATATTTTAGTATGATTCACAAATATATTCTATGTCATAGGAAATATTATCTCTTCTTGTAAGGTTACCATAGTTACATAATACTATAATAGGGAAAAACATTAAAAATACACGAACTTATTTATTTTTATCTCTTTAATACACGAACTTTTAGTGTTACCATTTATATACATGATATAATTTTGGTTTTCCTATTAATACAAAAACTTTTTAAAATTGAAAGTTTACTCGAGATGCCTAAACAGACGTTTAACGTCGTTAACAGAATTGTAATCATGGTTAATTAGGTGCACACGTGTAAAAAATTTTAAAATGAAAACCTATTTTACCCCTTCGAACAATTTCTTCTCAAATCAATTTGGGGAAAATTAAAAACCCTAACCCTAACTGCGATTTGGAGAAGACAATAGGAGAATCAACAAGTTTGGGAAACAGAAGACAGAGACTTCATTTGAGTTTCTAAACGACGAATCGTCTAAGGTATGCTTCGAGTCGAATGGTTTTTGTAGTTGATTTTAACGAAAATAGTTTTGTCGAATCGTCTTCTAACAATCTTGCATGTTGATTTTGTGCAGAAATTAGCCGATTAAGTTGTAGAAATCAGATTCAACTAGCTTCAACAGGAAAAATGAGGGGTAATATCTTAAATATATTAAAAGAGAAGAATTTGAAATTTATGTGGCAGCACCACATTTTTTGAAAATTTTAATTTATTTTAAAATTCTACGTGGCAACTCCACAATTTTTTGAATTTTTAGTTTATTTTTAGGTTTTTTATTTTTAGGCATTTATTGTTGTTATTGTTTTCTTTTAAATTTATAATTTTAATGACAATTATCTCGAACAAGATAAATTAAATATCTAATTATATTTTCTCTCTACTTTTATTATTTGCCATTTTAGTTTTGGTAAGAAAAAAAACTATATAATATAGAACTAACAATAAATTTTTTATATATTATGATCTAGAATTTTAAAGTTATGCATATCTTACTCCATTTAGTTAAAAAAAAATAATTGTGTAAAAGAAATCTCTTATTGTATAAATAAAATAAGTAATAAACTAAAATTATATTATAAATAATTGAATAAATTATTTTAATAATAAATTATAATAGTCAAATTTTTTATTTATAGACAACATTGGTTTAATTCTAATTTTTAGTTAATTTGAATAATTAAAACAAACATAAGGAAAAATCAGGACTATTTTAAGGTGAAATTTAAATATAATAATTACTTCATAAGAAATAAAAAACATCATAACTATAATGATTTTATTTTTCCATATTAAATTGATCACTTGTATAACACGGGGCATCATCTAGTTGTCCATTACTTTTTAAAATGTATTACCGTTGTAGAAAGTTTATGTGGAAACATATTTTAGCCAAATATATGAAAACGTTCCTACAAAAACACAAAAATGTATTTTCTCACCAAAATGCAAAAATGCATGTTACCATCAAAACCGTTAAAACTCGTTTTCGTACCAAAAAAAAACGTAATCACGTCTTTCGCCAAAGCGCATCCATTTTACCGCCAAAAATATGTAAACTCGTTTTTCGGTCAAAAACATAGTTTTCTGCAAAAAGGACAAAAAAAAACTTGTTTATTGGTTTTTGGCGGAAAATGCTATTATGCGTTTCTTATGGGAAAACTTGTTCCACATTTTTTGCTCTAAACTGTGCTTTCACTTTTTGAAGAAAATTATATTTTCGCATTTTTTGAAGGAAAATATGTTTTCGTGTTATTGAGTAGAAATATATTTCCACGTTTTTCCGACAAAAATGCGTTTTTGCTTTTTTTTTTGGAAAAACACGTTTTCGTGTTTCTGAAAGGAAAATGTGTTTTCTCATTTTTGGTAGGAAAAATATTTATGCGTTTTTTAATTTTTGACACGAGAAAGTGTTATCTTGCTTTTTTGAAAAGAAAATGTGTTCTTTTTAATAGAAAAATGTGTTTCGCAAGGAAAACATGAATTCCTACTATTAACGAAAAATTTGATTATGCGTTTTAGGCTGGAAAATGTATACAAAATATATTTGAATATTTTTACAAATACGGAAACGAAAAAAACTATAATAAAATATAATATCTAAATGCTAAATTTAAATATGGAAACGAACAATAACGTCTAGATATGTAACAAACGTGGCTTTTCGTATTATTTATGGGTCATAAGTGGTCGGTCCAGTAGCCCAAACATCATAAACAGAAGAAAATTTACTCGCTATATAAGTGGCCTCGAATTTTGATCTAGTAACTAGGCAATAGCGGTGACACAACCACTAAACCACTTGATCGTTGTTAATAAGTGTGGCTTTAATATAAACCGTGTCATAGTCGAATAATATATTTACTTTATCTGAAAGAAAAAAACATTTTGGTTGTGAACTTATAAATAGTTATGATGACTTTCGAGTGCCAAAAGACTAATTCATTGGTTTAAATCAGAGTTTTAAACAACTTACCCTAACAATTGTTTGTTTGTTTTTTTGTCAACTTTGATTGTTAGAGCGAACTAATCCAATAATTCAAATCCAGGTTTAAATAGATTTTTTTATTTGCATGTTCTGGCAACCATTCCCAACCACTAATCATCATTTGCTTATGTGATTATTTAAAGAGTGAGCGAATTAGGGATGTCCAAGTAGTCCGACAAAACTAACCTACTTGCATTAAATAGGTTAGTTTTTTTTTTTTTTTTTTTTTTTTTTTAAAAANCATTTTTTTGAAACTTGTTTCTTACTTTTAAATTCGGCCAAGCATATTTCGGCCCTTAACGTCTTAATAGATCACGAAACTTGGGTATCATAAGATTTATTGATTTAGATCAAAACAAGGCAAAGAAAAATGTTAGTAGTAAAACATTCTTCAAAAAAAAAAAAAAAGGTTTTCCTATTAAAATTTATAATAATTTTCTTTTTATGACCAGGGTGTTATGGGTTTAAACTCGTACATCTCCTTAGAACAAGACACAAACCATGTTATATAATTCTCCTTTGGAGAGCAGACATCTTCCACCGTGAATCGAACCCATGAGCACAACATTACCAATGACTACGCTTAAACCAACTAAGCCAACTCATCGTCGGTAAAACTAATAATAATTTAGATATACACCAAACATCAATACAGCCCAAAACCTAAAGAGAAACAAACAGCAGATCCACAACCCCTAAATTGGTTTGGGCTGCTAAGGTCCAACAAACTTGACCTAGTTTACAGAAATCCTAGCACCCTAAAACCTTTAAAAAACCTAAAACTTGTTTTCCCCGCCGTCCGACCATGGATCCACCAGAACAAGACCTCCAGTGGCTCGACGATGACATCGAAGAAGCGATGACATAGGACCATCACCGCTTCCACGGAAGACACAAAAAATGACAAAGAGGAAGAGGAAACGAGTCTGTTAGGCGCTTCATCGGACTTCGGATCGCCAGTGTAGGTTTCTGATGAAAGACATGTCAAGTCACCCTTGGAGAAGAAGAATCACAGTCGCAGGTGGCCTCTGTCCTCACACGACCACCAGTAGATCAAGAAGCTCCTGGTCTTCCGGTAACGAATCACAACTCACCTTGAGGTTCTGACGCCCTTAACTGCGATGACATCCTTGTTGTGCACCTGCATGCAGATCCGGCCAGCTAAGTTTTGCCACACAACTGCTTCTCTCCGCCGTTGCGTCGACGGTGAGGAAGGGGAGATAAAGCTGCTGAGAGCTTAAATCGGGTTTGGAAGATAGGTGATGCAGAAATCATCAGCGCTTGGGTCACCGACGGGTTCAGAGTCGAGGTGCGCTGGTCTTGTGCTCAGTAAACGATCGCGATGGCCTCTGTATGCTCCGCCGCTACTGCTTTTTCTTTTAGATCTCGGCGAGGGGAAACAAAGAGAAAAGAGAGAAACAAAGAAAGGCTAGTTAGTAAAACTTGTTATATCAGTTCATACTAAACAAAACAAAAAAAAATATATATATATATATAGTATATCGATTTATTAGGTTTCAATTAACATTTTTTGGTAAAGACTTTCGGTACATGTTAATTAAGTAAAAATATTAACATAACAATCGGTTATATGTTTATTTCTCCTCATGTTTCAGAGGATCGGCCAATTTGGCTTCATTCACTTCTGGAAATTACATTGTACGTTGGGGATATGGTATGGCTTTCAAACTTGATACTACTGTAATGTCTATGAAGCCACCAGGCAATGCTCTTCATAAAAAAATAATTTGGAGTTTGGACATTATGCCAAAATAAAACACTTTTTGTGGAGTTTAGTGTCACACAATCTGCCTATTACACAAAGACTTCAATCAAGACGCATGAACGTTGATCCTACTTGCATTCGTTGTGGAGACCAATTGGAAACCATTGTTCATATTTTCTTCACTTGCCCTATTTCTCAAAGGTCTTGGCGTATTTTCTCAGGCCCCTGACTAGTTTTTGTTGGGAATGTCCTGAAATCTTTTGTACTTACTATAGATAAAGTTGTAGTGTCAAGGTTTGACAATTATATAATATTAGGTGGTTATAATGTTTTGCTAGAGACCGCTTATAATCTATGGTTTATGAATCTATTGCTAGTATTATAAAATCCTACAGGATCACACACCTAAAAAAATTCGATTAATGATTGATTGGGTTTTAATAATAGAATATATATATATATATATATATATATGTGTGTTTTATATCGGATATAATATATATATATGATTATATAGTGTATATATAATTACTTACATTAACAATGTGTTAATGTTAGCCACATCAACGTAATAAGATTTTGGTTGTTGGGCTTGGCCCATTAATTATTGTGTTATCACGTTAACAACGTTATATATATGTGTTGATTAATGTTAATGAGATTAACGAGTTTTAGTAAAACAAAAACCTAGAGAGAAAAAGAGGCAGAGACGAACAGTTCGTCGCGACGACTCTTTAGAGATTTGATTTCACAAGGTACAAACATAAGGAAAAATATGGACTATTTTAAGGTGAAATTTAAATATAATAATTACTTCATAAGAAATAAAAAACATCATAACTATAATGATTTGATTTTTCCATATTAAACTGATCACTTGTATAACACGGGGCATCATCTAGTTGTCCATTACTTTTTGAAATGTATTTCCGTTGTAGAAAGTTTATGTGGAAACATATTTCAGCCAAATACATGAAAACGTTCCCACAAAAACACAAAAATGTATTTTCTCACCAAACAAAAATGCATGTTACCATCAAAACCGCTAAAACTCGTTTTCGTACAAAAAAAAAAAACGTAATCGCGTCTTTCGCCAAAGCGCATCCATTTTACCACCAAAAATATGTAAACTCGTTATTACCAAAGGTTATTACTTCTACAATCCCACTGAGAACAAAGTGTTTGTTGCTCGGAATGGTGTCTTTCTTGAAAGAGAATTTCCATCGAAAGGAACCAGTGGGAGTAAATTAATACTCGAAGAAGTTCGAGAACAACAGGAGGATGTTCCAATTTTTCAAGAGGAACATCATTTGGATCTACGAAGAGTCGTAGAAACTACAC
The DNA here is from genome assembly GCA_900406425.1 of Iberis pinnata. Lineage (NCBI taxonomy): Eukaryota > Viridiplantae > Streptophyta > Magnoliopsida > Brassicales > Brassicaceae > Iberis > Iberis pinnata. The sequence continues at coordinate 13,374 of OVBE01011579.1, forward strand.
CTGTTGAACTTGAGTTGTGTAGGTCTGAAAGGAACCGTCACGAGCCCAATAGATTTGGGGATTGGGTGACAGATCCCCGTGATCTATTAATTATAGAAAGTGATGAACCTACATCTTACAAGGAAGCATTGATAGACCCCGATTCCGAAAAATGATTAAAGGCCATGAAATCCGAAATGGAATCCATGTCAGTTAACAAAGTATGGACTTTGGTTGATTTTCCTGATGGTGTTAAAGCCGTTGAGTGCAAATGGATTTTCAAGAAGAAAATTGACATGGATGGTAATATACAGATATACAAAGCTAGATTGGTAGCTAAAGGTTTCACACAAATTCATGGTATAGACTATGATGAAACTTACTCTCCAGACGTGATGCTTAAGTCCATTCGGATTCTCTTAGAAACTGCTGCCTATCATGATTATGAGATATGGCAAATGGATGTGAAAACAGCTTTCCTTAATGGAAATCTCGAAGAGGATGTGTATATGACACAACCTGAAGGTTTCACAGTTCCTGAGAATGCTGGGAAGGTATGCAAGCTTCATCGTTCCATCTATGGACTGAAGCAAGCATCTNGGAAATCTAGTGGGAGCGCATTTGTTTTTCTGGTATTGTATGTAGATGACATACTGCTCATTGGAAATTACATTCCTTTACTTGAGTCAGTTAAGACTT
>OVBE01011580.1:0-14049 GCA_900406425.1 Iberis pinnata
TTAGATCCCTTCTGGACCTTCTCAGCTTAATGCTGACTGCACTCTTACCCGAGAGGTTTGGAGGCCCGCCGTTAGGCCTTGCAACATCAAGGTGAGTATTTGCAGGTGACGGGAGCGAGGGGGTTGCAGAGATTCGTTTCCCCTTCTCTATGAATAGTCGTGGGAAACGAGTTAGGTAGGGTAGTAGAGGTTAATGCCATCTAGGTTGTCATCGTCTATGACGACATTTGATTCTATGATTATCTTGCTTGAGATTGGTTGCCAAGACATTGGAATTGATTGTTAGTTGAGCTACTGTCTAGGGGTCAGCTCATTGTTTGAGGTATGTTAGGTACCCACGTAGCCCAGGATGGATTCCCAAGTCAGTTACCCTTTGTCCTCAGGAACGACCTTACCATTGATTGCGCATTTTTACCTTTCTTGCATTTACACTGTTTTGCATCCAGAGTGTTTGAAGCATTTTTCTGTTTTATGCATTTTTACCTTCGTTGCACTTAGGACCCTTTAGCACCCAAACCCTTTTTAATATCAGCTTGACTTTAAAGCATCCAACACATTCTCACTGCTTAGTGATTTTCCATTATGGATTGACATAAAAAGCCATCCATACTATAACGATGGGTTGATTGATAGCCCATAGGACCTCAAAATCCTATTATCGGGTTACGAAAGGTTCAAAAGACGTAACAACGTATCAGGAGCACTAAAGAGGCACCGAGAGCGAGAGATACGTGGGGAGAGCTGGGGAGAGAGTCCTATAAATGGTGTCTGTGGGAGTCCGGATAGAGGACCAAAAACTATATGCAAAACTTAACATACTCTTAGAGAGAAACTTGTAATACTTGAGAAAATATTGTAATACTTCAAAGATTCAATAAAGCAAACACATTTCTTTCATATTTTTGATCAATTCTGCTCTCACAGTCCTCAAACTCTATTAGCTGTCTTTTCTTAAACAATAGTGAAATCGTTATTGACTTGCCATCTATCAAAGACGTCGCAACTACTCATTTTCGAACCTTCTGGCAACATGCTCCATAACTGAGTTCTTTACCGCCTGATGTCTTATCTAGTTTACTATCTTATCATTGTTCTAATGACACTGCCAATTTTTCATGTAGACCAGTACTAGCATATGAGATCATGACAACACTTTTTGCCATACCCTCCAACAAAGCTTCGGATTCTGATTATTACACCGCAGAGTTCTTTAAGTCCGCTTGGTTAATATTTGGAGATGAGCTCATTTCAGCAATCCAATCTTTCCTCAATTACGGCTTAGTACCTAGTGGTGTCAAGTCAACCTTCTTCTCGTTGTACATTAAAATGTCAAGTGTGCTTGGTTACTTCTTGACAATGTCATGCTGGCTACGGAGATTGCTAAAGATTATCATAAGCCTTCCACTTCTTCTCATTGTACATTAAAATGAGATATTACAAATCCTTTTGATACAGTTGACTAGGGGTTTTATTATTTATGTCCTATAGGCTATGCATATCCCGGAGCGGTTTATCCACTTGATTCATCTTTGTATCAGCCACATTCTCTATCCCCAGGGATGGGTCCAAGTGCTAGAGGCATAAGACAGGGTTGTGTACTATCCCCTTATCTTTATGTGATTGTTAACAATCTCTTGTCTCTTGAATACATCATCTGCTTCACGTTAATTTGGTTACCATCCTAGGTGTCGTTAACATGGTCTTACACATCTCTGATCTGCAGATGATATTCTTGTGTTTTCAGATGGCAAGTCTTCATCTCTCACGGGTATATTGCGTTTAATGAATTTTTTTGGCAAAGCGTATGGGCTTCAAGTCAATGTCAATAAATCTTCCACTTTCCTTTCGGCTAAACCTCAAGGGCACCTCCTCGCTGTTGATCGTCTCTGAATATATCTTGAAACTCTTCCGATTCGATATTTGGGTTTACCTCTAACCACCAAGAAGCTCTCCCAATAGGACTAGCATGAATGAGGTTTGTAACCCCAAAGAAGTGGGTGGTCTTGGTATTCATCGACTTGAGTATACATCAATGTTTTATCCTTATCCATTATTTGGCGGATAGTCTCAGAAAAAAAAATTGCAATGGGCTACATGGATCCATCATCATCTCCCTACCACTCGACCCTTTTGGGATATTCCTTCTTCAACATGTGGCTCTTGGTATTGGATAAAGCTTCTCCAGTCCCGCCCGATAGCCATCAAGTATCTTCGATTCAATGTTGGCGATGGGCATCGCGTCTCATTCTTTTTCATTTTTACGTATATTATTTTTCCCTATGATTAATAAATTAACTTTTAATAAAAAGTATATATAGTAATGGCTGACGATGTTTTAAGGAATTTGTTTTGAGATTGAGTTTTTTTATAAAACTAGGTGCCTTTTCCGCGCTATCATCATGTTTTTTAATATTTAAACTTGTCAACTTTTATCTTTTTAAAATTCTTTTTCTCAGTATGAAATCAGATGTAAATTTTTGTTGGTTCTTGAATTATTTATTGATTAGTGAAGGTATTTAATGATGTCATATTTTATAATAGATTATAGGATGTAAAATTTTAGATAGTATGTTTATGTGAAGCAAGGTAGCTTTGGTATTATAAATACTAGTTTTACAATATGCAATGCTCTTAATAAAATTGCAATTTCCCGTATCAACGGGCTCACTATAATGTAAGAGTAGAAATCCAAAAGTCACAGTTGAATCATGTCAGGCAGACTCTGCTGGTGAATGTTAATACTGATGGAGCTTTTTGAATGTTTGGTGTAGAGCCTATGTCAGCCTTAACTAATCCAGCAATGTCGTGATATCTAGGAAGCCCGGAAGGAGTTAACTCCTCTATTACCCTCTTTTGTGATAGGAGAATCTTTCTAGGACACACTAATAATTATTTTTACGTTTTTAATTTTATATGGCAATATAACATTTATTTTTCAAATCCGCAAAAGCCAATATTTTTAATTTAATTAATCTTATTTTATAAAAATATTTCAAAAATCAAAATACTGTTTTAAAAAGGTTTTCAAAAAATATTTAGAATATGATGTCGAAATCGTTTTAAAATGTCAAATTGAATTTTAAAAGTGTAGAAGTTAAATATTTGCCATTGGGTTCACTAATCCAAATTTAGGGTTTAGTTTTAAGGGGGGTGTGGGGTTTGGTTTGGGGTTTATAATTTTAATCATTTTCAAAATGAAAAAGGGTATAGGGGATTTGAGGGTGGTATAGGGGATTTGAGGAATGTAATAAGGGTTGTTGAAGAAGTTGACTCGCCCAGAATCACCTGATGTGACCTTAGAAGATGGAAGATTATCTTGATGAGCCAATGCAGGAGGAGTAGGTTCCCCAACCGAGTCGGTAATAATAATCCCAGGCTTTCTTTTCTTCTCGATGACATAATTAGGAATTGTGACGCACAATTCTCCGGTTTCTAGAGGATAATCTACCTATTGGGGAGTGATTAGGATACTTTCCTAAAGTATGAAATGCTTCTAATTGGTTGTTAGGACTAGGGCTACACGACCGTCCGACAGACTGCGACGCCGAAAGGAGGAGATCGGAGGAGACGAAGCTTATCTGAGCTGGCTGGATGAGAGACGCAACGGCCCTCTAGAGAGAGAAATGTATAGTACGCTTTTTCTTATATACAAAATTTAGAAAAGTATAAAGTATAAATCCTGCTATTGGGAGTTCAAAATGCAAGATAATTATCAAGTCGGATTCTTGGTGAAGAAGTGCCAAGATGTCTTTAACACAATTAATCGCATGGTTGCTATTTTTCTTGACGTGTTTGTATATTGTTCTGTGAATACTGAACAAAACTTGATGCCTCACACTTGGTCCTTTCTTCACGTTTCATCGGCTCAACATCTCCACTCCATATCTCAGTTTCTCATGTTTCATAGGCCTTTCCTTGACTTGAGTTTATATATTGTTGGCACTAACAGATCTTCAAAAAAATAAACCTTGGTTACCTAAGGTAACTTACCTTTCTAGTACCAGGACCCAGATGTTCGCGATTTTGTACGTCGTGGATGAAGTAATTTATTTCTATCCACATCACTACCTTGACGTTACAAAGAGCAAAGCAAGAAACTTAAGGAATAAAAAACATAAACAAGAGACTTTCATATAACGAAAAAACATCATCTAAATGTAAAGACATTGAGCAATTTACAGATAAAGCCAAAACTTGAGGGTAAAAACTAAAAAGATGCCGATCATTTTTTTTTTAGCACAAGCAAATATGCCAAATCCGAACACAAGAAACAAATCAAAATATCAGGCATTTGTGCCAAAACCAAAAGGATTAATGAAATCATGAGCTTAAACGCTTTTTTGTTAATATTTTCTTTTTACTTTTTTAATATGTAAATACGAGTCCAGATGGCCTTTTTAGTGGCTAATGCAAGGTTAGGTGGCATTAATGAGTTTACCCATCTTTATACGGAGTTACACCCTTTGTTAATCAAGACGATGGTGTGTATGTCGGAAGCTAGAATCAGAGTTATCAATGATAGTTTATATAAATTTGAGGTTTAAAATGCTAGTGTTTAAGTGCTAAAGTTAAAATGCTAGTGCTTCAGTGCCTTGGAATTGAGGAAAGATAAAACGAAGGGATGAAATTTGAAATTTGATATATAATAAAATTTTGGGATTTTTTTTTTTTAAACTACAAAAACATAGGTATGTCCCAAAAATACGGTACGTTCTTATTTGTTTTAAAAATACCACAAAATTGTTATGTTTTCAAAAATATCACAAATTTAAATTATTTTAAATTTTCAAATTCAAACCCTAAACTCCAAATTTAAACTCCACCCCATTCGAAATTAAATTTCATACCATTCAAAAATAAACTCTAAACTCTAATTTGTAAACTGATAGGCTCATGATTTAATTCCTAAAACTACACTGCAGAGAATATATCAAAGTAGTATAGATAGGGTTGAATTTCCACAGAGACCAAATAAGCACACTTTCAGTTCAATTTCGAATTAAGCTAAGACATAATAAAGTTGTGGTTGTTGTAACTGAGTTTTAGGAATAAGGGTAAATAAACGAAAGTAAATCAACAAACTAAAACGTTAGGTAATAGAGAATTCCACAAGTAGTCATGTTTAAAGGCTCTACTTAACATGCAAGATTTAACTTTGAAAATAGTTCTCAAAATAAAACACAACATTATAGTCTTGAGGACCACTTTTGCAACTTTTGGAAATCTTCTAAAAAATTTTGGGTGAGGAGAACGATCGTTCTTTTGGTTCAAATTTGGAGAATTTTTTAGAGGAGATAAAGATCGTTCTTCGAAAGGTACAGTGACTATTCTGGCTTACGTATCCCGATTACGATTTTAACTTGATTCCGTCAAGATATTGGAGTCTGTGATAGACTCGCATCGATCGGGAACCGAGCATCTCTCAGAAGATAATTTCTAAGTCGTTTGGAAGTACTGACCAAAATTTAGATTTTTATAGCGCCATAATTCTTGTGTCGAAGGTGTAAAAACTGATCTTACGAAAGGTTAGGTGACTAGTTCGTCCATCTGGGCCAATCAACGGGTTCGATGGAGGAGCAAGTGTTTGCCTGTTTTGTTTTTGAAGTCTATGGCGACTGCATTCGTGCGAGTTCGGAAGTTTATTGTGATCAGCAACAAACATGACGGTAGATGCTACTGTTTAGAGTTTTCGCGAAGGATGTGTGTTTGAGAAGATGTTAGTGCCTATGACTGATTGTTCTTCCAAGATGGCGTTTTCATCGAGTTTTCAAAAATGGTTATTCAGGCGTTTGCGACGTCTTGCGATGCTGGAGATTGATTTTTCTTTGACATGCCGCATTTTTTCTTGAAATGTTTGCGGGCTTGAAAATGTTTAACATGTGGTGTAAGGGTATTGTTTTAACCTCTTGGTAGAAAAACATTTTAGTTTGTTCGTGGATGTTTGCAGCGAAAAATGTTTTTTCCGTTTGGATGTTTATTTGATTTGTGTTTTATTTACGAGAGTTGTTTCGTATGTGTTATCGATTTTACGAAAGTTGTATCATAAATTACAATCCAGGTTAATTTCACAAAAGTTTTTCTGCAAAATGTTATCGAGTTTATTTCTACGAAAGCTATTATGTAAAATTTTTCCAAGTTCAATTTTATGGACGTTGTTTCGTGAAAAGTTGTCGAGTCTAATTTTGCAAAATCTTGTTTCGTAAAAGTTTATCAAGTTTAATTTTTCGAAAAATGTTTTCGAGTTATTTTTACGAAAACTGTTTTTGACTTTGATTTTACGAAAGTTGTTACGTAAAATATCGCACGGGGGCGGTTCGAGTTATTTTTTACTTAGGCGTTTTTAAGTGAATCGTATATTGCTGTGTTTAGGCATAAAGTGTCGAATGTGCTTGTGACAAAAGAAAGTGGCAAAATTTTCTTAATAGAAATAGGTTTTTCTTATTGCCGAAAAGTTTCAAAAATATCGAGTTCATGAATGCGGATATTTCAAAATATGCGAGTATACGAGTATAATACGTACCCACTCCCCCCTTTTATAGAGAGGGGGACAGCTGCACTTTTTTGAGAAAAGTTTCCAATGTAGCTTTTTGTGGATTAAGCCGTCTCGTAGTTCAGTTTGTTGTCGTAAATTAGATTACTCGCTTGGTGATGTTGCGTCATTCATTTTGTCCGCGGTGGCTACAGTTGGGTCAACGAATTTTTCGGGCATTGTCTGAACCGTTTTTTCCAGGACGTTACGTTCGGAGGCGTGGTCGCCTTCTTCAGGTTGAGTTTTTTCTCGATTTGATGAATTTGATTCGAGCTTTTCTGAAGTTTTTTTATGTTTCTCCGAAGCGTTCTCGGTTGATGGTTGAGTTTCCTTTGCTTGTTTGGGTCCTATCATTGTCGTCGCTATGACCCCTCTTAGTGTATGCTCGGCTAGGAAGTAGATTCTTGTTTTTTTCTAATATCCACATATTATGGAGATTCCATGGGGCGTGGGGGAATTTGATGCCTAAGTGATAAGTCGATAGGACTACTTTCATAGAGATTATCCAGGACGTCCCGGCGATCGTGTTATAGATTGCAAGATGGTCGACTACCGAAAATTCTATGATTTCGGTGACTTCTTTGGCCATGACTAGGAGTTGAATCGAGCCGAGAGTCATGGTCATCGTGCCGGAGAAACTAGTGAGTGGCTTCGGTGTGGGCGTGACTTCGAACAACATGATTCCCATCTTGTTTGAAGTGTCGCAGGAGATTACGTTTACGGTGCTTCATGTATCGACAAGGATTCTCGCGACCTCAAGGTCTCTTATGATGAGGTCAATTATGAGAGGATCATAGTGAGGAGTATTGATTCTGATAGCTTTGCTTTCTTCGAAAGTAATCGCGTTCTTCGGCGAATCAGAAGATGTAAAGAGAAGATGATCGGGCCATTTGGCGCTGGATTCAGCCTTGCGGTGCTAAGATTTGATCGCGGAGACGCTAGTTTGACAGTATTGTGATCCTCCGATTATCATGTTTACTCTGCGGCGATTGACGTCGCTGGTTTTATCCTAAGGTCTCTTCCGCGCTTCCCTTCAGTCCGGGGACCTTGGGGTGCCACTATAGAAAATAAGGTTTTTGTTAGCACCCGAAACTCGCTAAAATAAAATACCATAGCGGTGTAGAAAGCGCTCCAGCATCGCCCACGATAGGTCTGGGACTTTGCATAGCGCTTTTGACAAGTGTTATTGATATATTACTTGTAATAGTGATTTTGTTATTTGCAATTGTAAATATTTATTATAGCGTCGTTACAATGATATTATAACTTTTAACTATAGTGTTTTGTATATTACTATCGCAATCTTTAATTATTATTGTAGTCTTCTATCAATAACATAGCAACGTAAATGTACAATGGTTATCTTGTAAATATCCAGATTTTTATTAATAATTATTTTTTAATTAATTTATAATATTATCTGAAATTTGATTACAAAGAAAAATAGGCTGAAATTCTCAGATTTTATAAAATCATAAATACTCTCAAATTACAAATGCCACAAACAACATTAAAAAAAAAAAAAAAAAAAAAAAAAAAAAACNATAACCTATTACATTAGACCATGATCTCCAATTCTGTGAATCTATGGATCTAACTCCATCAACAAACATAAACTACTTTCTACTTTCAAGTTCAGTTTCTAAGACGAGTGTGTGAAATTCATTGAAAGTGGTAATAAAACACTTCTAAACCATCCGATAATCAATTACAACCAAACTGTCTAGTGTTCAAGTCGCCTCCATCAAGGGCTGACCCAAACCGGTCAAGCCACTCTACAGAGCTAGAGTTAGGATTATCTTCCTCCTCCACCCACTCTAACATCATGTCAATGTCCTCCATACCAACTGGGTCACTCTCCATTCTCCCTAACTTGAGATTTTGATTCACGTATACCAACTTGTTCAGCATTTCTCTATCAATCTTGTTTTGCCTTTCCCAATGCATCTAACTTGTAACCACTGCAAACTTGACTCAGTATCCTTGTAGCCACTTGTTGCAACACTACTGCTGAATCACTAAACTGCTCCCACCAGATACCTGCATTAGCATACACATCATCTTCTAGTGCTTCATACCATTTTCAAGAACCAAATTCATATTGTATGTGACTCTTGTACCATAACCCTAAAGCAACTCGACACAGAGAAACAACCAACTAAGAGACAATTTAAAAAGACCATAGACACAGCAACAAGACACGAAAAAGACAAGCTAAGACTCGACTTCAAACAGACTAGGCACAAAAAGACACAAGACTCAACGGCACAAAAACTCTAACAGCTAGACTCACGGAGACAAAGCAAACTTCTAAGGAACTAGGACCTAACAAGACTCAAAACATCAACTACTAAACATACAAAAACACACGACACAACCAACTAATACTCAAAAGAAACAAGGACAGACCCGACACAAGAAGAAAAGACACAACACAAAACAAATAACAAAACTCGATAAAAATGGTGAGCATTCTCAAGTTGCAGTAGTTCTAGTTTCATATAAATGGTGTAGAAATGAGAAATTTTGATAAAAATAGTTCACAAGCTTAAGAGAAGAATCCTAGCTAAAACAAAGTCTTGTTTCAAAGAAGAACCAAATGATAATACTCGGTTTTAATGCATAATAGTGGGCATTTATGTTTACTATTCTGCATTGTTCCGAGTGTTTTATTCCATATTTGGTAGAATTTCAGTATTCTAGGTGTTCGGGTCGAATCAGAGCAAAAACGATGCATTTCAGGAGATTTCAGGAAGTTTCAGAAGAATTAGAAGTTGCAGACAAAAGTGATCGATCGGGCAGGTGTTATGCCCGATCGAGCAAATGTTCCTGGTATTTTCCGAAGAAAGAGATCGATCGAGCAACTAAAGAAGAGTCGAGCAATTACGTGATCTGCCCGATCGGGCAAAACGCTTGCTCGATCGGGCACTTAACCCGAGAAAAAGAAGAAGTTTTCCAATTTACAATTCAATTCCTCAAGTCTATCCAAGTTTTCCTTATTTGATATTTTTCTTTTTTAGCCTATAAATACATTATGTTTTAGGTTTTTAGAACTAAGCTTTATTTTATTTCTGAGAGAATTACTGAGGAGAAGAGATTCCAAAACTCTGTATTTGGGAGAAGATTTTTGAACCTCTTTATATATCTATATTTAATTTAAATATGTGTTCTTCTTTGATATTGTATTGTTTATGCTTTGCAATGTCTGAGTAGTTCCATAGTTAGGTTTTAGGGTTTCCTATGGAATTTAGGGTTTGATTGTTAGATTTGTCATAAAGGGTAATAATTGTTAGGTAAACTTGTTATTAATGCATGAATTAGAGTAGCTAACTAGTTCATTGATATTAGACAGATAAATACAAAGAGATTTGGTTTAGAAGTTGGATATAGTCTAGATGAATAAGTGGTCTTGCTTGCGAGAGTATTGTCTTGATTGCTTGTGAACAATTGAATTTGATCTTTAATGCATGTTCTGTTATTTAAAAGACGGCGAGAGTTTGTCTCTGATAATTTGAGCATAGGGTTTAATACTCCGAGAGGAGATTAAACCATCTATGTCTTTCATGTTGAGAACTATTTTCAAAGAAAATCCTTGCATGATAAATTGACTTTCAATCCTGATTACCTGTGGTTTCCCTAATGCCTGACGCTTTTATTTTATAAGTTTTTAACCGTTTTAATTTACTGTTTTGATAACCATCAATCTTATTATTTTTTCTTTAGCCATATTTGAATTGAAACTGAATCGTGTGCTATTTTTGGTCTCTGTGGATTCGATACCCTATCTTTGCTAGATTGAACTGTTCTCTGCAGTAATAGATTAGGATTAAATTCTAGACCTATCAGAATTTTGGCGCCATTTCCAGGGACCAATAGTGCCTTTTTAAGTTTTTTATTAGAATCTCGTCTAAAGTTTTTATTTTCAGTACTCATCTCGTTCCTTTTTGCTTGTTTTTGTTTTGCAGGTGTATGATCAGAAGATCTGACAAATCCTCTGAATTGCTAATCCTCAGTAACTTGGAACTTACAAGAATAAGACGCTCAAACCGGAAGATCAAGAAAGACGCTAGCTCATCTAGTCAAATGGTTGGGAATGTTGATCTAGTCATTCCGGACAGACCCTAAGGTCAAAACGATCCACCAGTTCTTGGACTCAATCAACTCATTAACCAAGTACAAGGTGGTGGTAATGGAAACAAGTGACACAAGACCAACAAGGAGCTAATAACAACCAAGCTCCTCTAGGAAATCCAAATGCTCAGAACGTATATGCAAGGAACTTTGTCTTGTATGGAGATCCGGAGAGAGTTAATCGGCTCAATGCTCAGCTCAATGCTCAGAACCATCCTCTAGTTGGTTCGTACAACAATCCTCAAGCATTCTATGCTAATAGGAACCCCATCCAGTCCCCTCAACCTAAGCGAAGGGAATACCAATTCCCTATCTGGCTTGTTCAAACGATTCATAACAACCAATTCAGTGGTTTACCTCACGAGCACCCAATGAATCATATTGACGTCTTTGAGGACATATGTAACACTATCAAGCTCAATGGAGTAACTGATGATTTTAAGCACTGCAGTTTGTTCTGTCATTCCCTCTCTGACAAAGCACTTCGCTGGTTGAAGTCTCTACCTACAGGATCTATAGTAACCTGGGATGACTGCAAAGCCAGGTTCATTAGTCAATTCTTCACTACTACTAGGACTAATTCTGTAAGGAACAAGATCTCTGCTTTTTCTCAAACTCCTGTAGAATCATTCTATGAATTCAAAGAGCTGCTTCGTGATTGTCCACATCACGGTTTCTCATATGTAAATCTCCTCAATACCTTTTATAGAGGAATTGAACAGAAGTATCAGCTGTCCTTAGATACAGCTAGTGATGGATATTTCATGCAGAAACCCGTTCCAGACACTTATCGATTGATAGAGAATCTAGCAGTTAGTAATAGCAATCATTGCCCAGAGTTTGATCGCCGAACAAAGGTTCCGGTAGCAGCTGCTAACTCAGAGATCTCAGAGTTGAAAGGAGAATTCTCATAGATGAAAGGGCTAATCACTCAGCTTTTAAGAGGTCAATCTCAGAAACAGGTTAGTGCTATAGATGATTCCGAAGTTAATTTCTTTGCGGTTCGAGAACAGAATACTGGTGAAGTTGAGAAGGAAGTGAGTTACATCAATGCTCAAGGTCAAAGGGTGTACAATCAAGGTTATAATCAAGGTTTTAACAAGACTCACCCCAACTTGTCTTGGAGAAGCACCAATGTTGAGAACCCCCAAGATCAACATTACCCTCAACAGCAAAAGTCCTTTGTGCCAAATTCTAATTTAGGCGGTTTTCTACAAACTGCTCAGCTTGTATTCCAACAAGCCCAACCTCAACCAAGTAATTCAGTTGAGATAATGTTCAAGCAATTGTTGGAATGACAACAACAGTTCCAAACATTGATCCAAGTAGAAGTGATGGAGCTAAATCAAAAGTTTGATGCTTTATCGACTCATGTGAAGCAATTGGATGTGCAAGTTGCTCAGACTTCTGAAGTGGTGAAAAGACAAGCTGGTGTCTTCCCTGGTAAAGTTGAGGACAATCCAAAAGGGTATTGCAAGACTTTGGTGAGTAATTTAGAAGAAGAAGCTAAGAATTTGGGAAAAGATTCAGATTTTTCGAAGGAGGAATTTGATGCTGAGAGATCTGCCCGATCGAGCAACCTTTGCCCGATCGGGCACATTGCTTCCGGCAAAATAGATTGATCGGGCATCAATAGCCCGATCGTGCAACTTAATGAAAAATTTCCAGGGATATATGATCGACCAGGCACATCACTCGCCCGATCGATCACTAAAGTCGGAGATAAATCTGAGGAATCTGCCCGATCGAGCAAAAGTCCCTGGACCTGGAACCTTCTGAAAAATCCTATAAACCCAGGATTCCTTATTCGATACCTCTTACTAAGCCTACATCAGAGTTTAAGGTAGATGAGATGATTGGAAAGCCACCTAATTCGCTTCGAAAGCTTCACAAGATACAAGATCCAGGGGAATTTTTAGTTCCTTGTTCGATCAATGGAGTGGAATTCATCGATTCTCTTTGTTATACTGGAGCTAATGTGAGCGTCATGTCCATGACTGTTGCAAAACAGTTGGGATTATCAGGTATTCGCCCATCTCATATGACTTTCACACTTGCTAACGATTCTACTGTCTCTTCTAGTGGTTTTATCCTGGACCTCTTGGTGCAAGTTGGTGATTGCCTTGTCCCTGTTGATTTCCACATCTTGGCGACGAATGAGCACTCACATGAACCATTAATTCTTGGAAGACCCTTTCTTTCAATCGTAGGGGCTGTTATTGATTTACCCAATCGGCGAATATCTCTGAAGAACATCAAGAAACGGATTTTCTATCCAGCGATTCCTTCAAAAGGGATCTTTAGGCTAACTGCGGTTAAAAGAGAACAGATACAGAATGGAGTTCATACTGAACCGGATCTTAAGTGTGCAATTGTTGAAGTTTCAAGGAAAGAACCTCTAGTCTCAACAAGGAATAGCATTTCGAAGGTTAAGGAGATGGTGAAAGTGAAACCAAAGCTGGTACAAAAAGAATCTCAAGTGATTTTAATCCCTCAAGGAATAGTTGGGGATATCATTGAGTATAAGGTGAAAAGCAAAGGGTTCTTAAAGCCTTTTTCGAAGTTTCGAGTATTACTCACCTCAGATTTCAAAGAAAAAGGGATTGATATTGCAAAGGATGTAATGGGTAAAGTTCTAAATCTGGAGGTGTCTGGATATGGAGCTTGTTATGGAACATCGTTGGATGTTGATTCCATTCCTACTTAGAGGTAAATAACGTCAAGCTAAGTGACGTTAAACAAAGCGCCAAGTGGGAGACAACCCACTATATATATTTAGAGTCTTTTTATTTGTTTTTCTAGTTGAGTCAGTCCTAATCTACTTTTTTTTAGTTTTGAGTTTAAAGTGTTTCAGGTTATTACTAGTGAACTTTTCTTCATGACATTCCGGGTTATCTCTTCTAATTTCACTACTCATGTTTTTCACTTGAATTGTTGGTTGATAGAATGGTTTCTCTCTTGATTCTTGCTAATTCTGATTAGTATTGCTTAGATCATTGCTCACCATTCACCATCATTCTTATGTTTTGACTTGGGTTGTTTTTAGATTGTGATAATGGACTAATTGCTGTTAACTGTTTTGAATGATACTTCTATTATATGATTCTTACTGATTTTTGATTAGTATTGCTCGATCATAGTGCCTTAATGGTTTCTTTTACAACTGATTCTTGTTAGTTTTTACAAACTATCATTGCTCAAATCTCTGTTCAACCATTACTTACTCTTCTCTTGGGTGTTTGTTCTTTTTGCAGGCATGGACAATGAGGCATAGGAGTTCTGAACATATTTGGGAGCACTTCACCGTTAGTAAACCTTTTTCCCTTTAACTTTTATATAGTATTATCTATTTTCATCCATTACAGATTTTTCTATTGATTCTGGTTGTT
>OVBE01011581.1:0-14049 GCA_900406425.1 Iberis pinnata
AATTGGTAAACGTAACAAGGGTTGAGTTATTCTTAACTCGGTAACGTAATAATAGCTGAGTTATTTGTACGTCTGAAATGTAATCAGGACTGAGTTATCCTTAAGTCGGTAACTTGATAAGGGCAGTGCTGAGTTATTCTTAAATTGGTAAACGTAACAAGGGTTAAGTTATTCTTAAATCGGTAACGTAATAATGGTTGAGTTATTCGTACGTCTGGAATGTAATTAGAACTGAGTTATCCTTAAGTCGGTAACTTGATAAAGGCAGTGCTGAGTTATTTCCTACCTCGGTAACTGAAATCGTAATGAAATTTCTTTAAAACCCTTTATTATTTAATAAACATAAAAAATTCTGACTGGCAAGCTGACTTTATTTTATTATTTCGGCCACAATTTGAAAAAGTATTTCATGGTCTAGTGGTTCCATGCCTTAGCTTCCAACTTAACTTCCCGAGTTCGATTCCCTGAACTTATTTTACCTTTCTTCCTTCTTCCCTTTTCTGTACTACTTTCTTTTTTTTCCTTCTTCCCTCTTTTTTCGTTTTGTTTTCTTTCTTTTTTTATGTGTTGGGTATTGTGGCTTATTTATCTTTTTACCATGTCATCATCTATGTCAGCATCTACACCATGTCTCAAGACGAAATTTTTTTTATGACGAAATTTTTTATTTTATTTTTAAACCACCATTAATGGTTATCAGCTCAAATGAAAATGGAAGTGAGCTCAAGAAAACAACATTGATAGCTTTTTCCATTTGTTAGCTTAGTTTAATCAAAATTAGAGAGTTTTTAGCTATCATTAGCCCATCCCATCACCATTAACTACCGTTAAATGCTCTTCTCACACACCAAACTCTCCCAAAAGAAAAAACAAAGAGCGGGACAGCATGGTAATTTTAACCATACCACAAGGACAATGTGTATGGTATATCTCACAAGAAAATGTGATTATGGTATTTCTTACATAAAAACTTGAAAATTATGGAAATCTCTTTATATAATTTTGCTTTAACTATTTTGGTTGATCAAAATCGTGAAATAATTAAATTTCACGCAATGATTAATTTGTTTTAAGTGGTTATAATTAAATTTATATGAAAAAGACGTACACGCAATGATTAGAAGTATCTCTAAGCTGACATGCAGAGTTTGGAAATCGTGTCCTAATATATAATTTTAGTTTCAGTTCAGATGAAAACTCAGTCTCTCCTGCTTAATTTTGTTTCCCAAATAACGCGTCTTATGTTCTCGAGAAGCTTTCCCCGAAGCTTAGGTTCGGGTGTGAACTAAACGAACCACCATTAGGTATATACTTCTTCTTCTCTCTCTCGCTGCGAAGACTTCTGCTTTCTCTCTCTAGATTTTACTAGATTTAAACCAATTTTCACCTCTTCTTCTCCCCCCCCCCATCGATCTTCAAACCTCCAAAATCTCCCAAACTCAATCTCCACCAAATCTCAACGAATTTTCGAGTTTCTTGAGCCTAATCCACATGATATTTTGAGCCCTTTCCGAATATCCAACCAGTTTTTCGATTCAAGCAAGGTATGAAACCCTTTTTCTCCTTGAAATTCCAAAATTTTGGGGGGTTTTTAGGGATTTTGGATTTTGGTTGATTTAGGGACTAGAATTGATAGATTATGCCCTTACTACATGTATTTGATGGTTTTGTTTATACATCCATATGGAATTTTGTTGATTTATGTCGAATTTTCAATTTTGATAAGTTCGGTTTGAATTTTTAAAAGAGATTTTGGGTTTTGTGGAATTTGGATGGCTCTGTTGAGTTATTTGGATTGATTGAGAATGTGGAATGCTCTTGGATTGCACATGGATTGCTAGGATGCGATAGTTTGATTCAATCGGTTTGAATTGAATTCTCTATGAAATTTTCGTGTTTTTTCGATTGTGTTTCATAATGCTCGGTCCTTGTTTCTCTTGATTCTTGCTAATTGAATTAGTATTGCTCGATCATTACTTAGTACTTCATGATATGCTTTTTTGGATTGAACAAGACACTCATTTTTCTTCGAAGTCTTTTTTCTTTTCAGGATGGATTCACGTAACTTCAAATACGGTTCCGATGATTCCGGATATGAGAGTGACATAGGAGGTCCACCAGCAACTATCAAGATAAGGCAATCCACTCGTAGCTGAGCCGCTAAGCAAACTCAACCACAAACCGATCACCTGAGTTCTGTTAGACCGCCAGTGGCAAAAAAAACGAAAGCAACCGCTAAAGAAAAGGGAAAAGCGGTCGCTAGTAGCAGCACCAACAACGAGGAGGTCAAAGAAGTAGATCTGATCCTTGATCTGAAGTTCACTCAATCTCCATGGCCTTGGAAACCAAGGACACGGTTCAACAATTGCCGCCTTGATTTGGTAGTTTCCCAACTCAAGACTCAAAAGGGTTGGAATGAGCACATGTTCAGTAAAAATTGGGATCAATTTGACTCCATGTTTTATAATGCTTTGCTCAAGAGCTCGCTGGAGGCGACCTGATTCGCCAATCATGAGACTTTGGCAGCACTAGGAGTAGACTGTGATGTTTTGGAGATCTTCCACCGGATGGGTCTCGGAACCTTCACGTTCCGAGACTACCCTCTCTATCCTGATCTTGCGAGGCAGTTCTTAGCCTCGTTCCGCATCTTCAGCCCCGGTTCAGATCCGCAGAGCCCATACATCATAGAATCTGAGGTACAATTCTTTTGTTGTGGTATTTTTTTACAAGATTCCAATGGTGGAGTTCGGTCCCATTTTTTGGATTCCGAGCGGAAGGGCACCTACCTGAGTTGCCCAACTTTTACTCCTACACGGATTTATAAGAAGTTATTGTGCATGGGCGGTACAAGTCTCGATAGGCAAAGATAACCGGTATCCGCAACCCGGGTGTCTGCATTTCACTCAAGGTATTGGGGTGCACTTTCTTCGGGAAGTCAGAAGCGGCATCGGTCAGTTCTCAGGAGCTTGAGCTCCTCTATTTTGCAATATGCCATCATACAGTGGTGACTTATTAGGCTGACCATAATCCGGTTCGCCATGATGTGAACATTGGATGGATCTTCGCTAAGATCCTAGCTAGCCGGAAGCTAGATGCACTGAGGAACCCGACCCGAGTTAAGGTGATGGGTAGCCTAGTTACCCTGTTTCTGCATTACGTCAGGATTCCTCTTGGGTTGTTTACTCCAGCGGCGTCGAGCAACCGCGTGGATTGGTCCTATCTTTTCTCGACCAGGTGGTTCACCAAGGACAGAGCCTACATTTTTCTGCACTCGGGAGGTCAGAGGTGCAAGATCCAGTTACCGCAGCAGGATCTCAGTAGTGTCACTTCCTTGGATAACATTTGTTTTTTTCCAGGAGGTGATCGCCTGGTTGACAGGGCTGCACCCCTACCTGATTCGCCTTGACTTTCCCGAGGGTCGGTTCATAGTAGGAATTCTACTCAGAGACAGCTGCGTAGCCCTAGTTCGGAGGATGACTCACCTATCCTACCTAAGGATTACAGTGAGTATGACTTGCCACCTCGGCGAACCGACTTCACGGATGCCAAGACGATCAGATGGACAGCGGATGCTGCTGAGAGGACCCACAACATGGTTCAGAGGATATGGGCGCTTTAGCGAAGATCAGACGACCCACATGCTTCAGAGAACATTGGGATAGGATTGATGAGGACGAGGAGCCTTCGGTTCGCAGAGCGAGAGGAGCTGGCAGTTCAAGGCAAGCTTCGGACTTATCGTTCCTGGTTATCTTTTCTTTTTTCACTTTGGAGTTATGGATTTTATTTTTATTTTGGATTTTTGGTGTTTAGACTTATTTATATTCTGATAATTTTTTCCTTCTTCTGGATTTATTTTCACACCGGGACGGTGTGAAGTAAGTATAGGGGAAGGGATATGGTAGTTACTAACATTATTTTGGTGAAAATTTTCAAAATTTTTCGTTTTGTTAGATGAGTCTAGTCGAGTCGAAGGAATAATGACCAGAATTTGTGATGACTACTAATCCGGTGTAAGTTTGATATCATTATGTACTTGACTACTGACTTAGATTAACTACTTCATTTAGGATTAGAACCCCATTGACTGATTTATATGCTTTTGAAGTTCTGGTCTTTTGGATTGTTAATGATTTGATGCTAGCTCTATTTGGATATGACTTAAATTTGATCTTAATTTTTGTTGTTTATGGTGTTGGTTATACTTTGAAAGTTGGGTATTTTTCTCTTCAGTTCTCTGTAAAACCAAAAAGTTCTTTCAATATGATCTAGATCCTTTCTCTCCTTCCCTTCAGAAAATAAAAAAACGGTTTAGAAAAAGTGTTGAAAGCGTAACCTAGAAGTCCGTAATCATTGTCCGGCTGCTAAAAAAGCAGTAAGAAATAAAAAAGAACGCAGAACAGTGCAAATCTTTCAAAAAAGGAAAAATACGCAGAAAAGTGCGAAAATAATAAATAAAAAAAGAAGTGAGAAGGGGGGGGGGAAACGGGTTAGGACCAGAAGTCATTGGATGCTTTGTTAGGTATGGGTACTTTGATTGAAAAGATACTTTAATGGGCATTGATCGATACCTCATAGGCAAGAACGCACTATTTGTACTAATTTTAATGTAGAGAGCTGGTTGAAATGATTTGATGGTTTGATTGATTTTGGATTTATAGTATGAAGCATGTCATTGGTTATGTGGTGTTAAACAGTTAATTTGTAGTGGTTCTTTAGGATTGGTGTCTTGTGGTTTTTGATATTTTAACTTGGGTTGCTGAGATTCTGAGAGTTCATGTGTGGTCTTTTTCAAACCTCTTCTTCAGATATGGTTTTTTCTTTACTTGAGGACAAGCAAGGATCTAAGTCTGGGGGGGGGGTTGATATAACTCGGATTTAACACCTTTTCGTGGGAATTTATACTTATTCTTTAGTGTTATCCGAGTGTTTTCCTTGTGTTTTTAGTATGTTTTCAAGAAATTCGGTGTTTGGGACGTTCTGGAGCAAAAATGACGATTTTTAGAAGAATTCAAGTGCAAATGAAGAATGATTTGTCCAAAGCACATGAAGTTTTGCGAAATTTTAGATCGAGGGATCCATCATTGGATCGATTGATCCCTGGAAGCTTAGATCAATCGATCCATCATTGGATCGATCGATCCCCTATGTCGAACTGAAGGAAAAACGAGCTAAAAGACGCATTTGACCTCAAGATCTATCATTAGTTTTTTATTATCTATATCTTATTTTCTTTTATTCTCAAACTATAAAAAGCCCTTTTGGCTTATTATTTTAGAAAGAGAAGTTTTTAATAAGTTTTAGAACAAGTTTTATCGTTGAAGTTCCAGAGAGAGGAGATCTACATCTGTATTTGAGAGGATTTATGAACTTTGATTTCTTTATATACAAGTTGGCTTTTTAATTCTTCAACGTTTAGTCAATCTATGATTTATGTTCTTGCAATTATGTCTGAGTAGTCTCTTTGTTAGGTTTTAGGGTTTTCCTAGGAGAAACCAGGTTAATCGTTAGGGTTTGATAGAATGGATTCAAATTTGTTAGATTCTCATTCTATATTTGTTCTTAGTGCATGAATTAGAGTAGCTTACTAGTTCATTGATTGTAGAATTATAATCTCAAAGGGATTTGGTTTGGAAGTCTGATCTAATCTAGATGAATAAGTGTCTTTGCTTGCGGAAGTATTGTCTTAGGGGCGTATGAATATATCAAATCTAAATTGCAATGCATGATCGAATTATCTAAATACGGTGAAAGTTAGTCTTTAGTCATTCGCGAATAGGGATCTAATAATTCAGGAGGAGATTAGTCTAATATTGTCTTTCGAATTAGGAATTATTATTAGTAATCAATTATGCATGTTAACCTTGACATTTAACCTGAATACCTGCAGAATTCTCTTTTGCTTAGCGGTTTTGTTAATCAATTTACAATCATTTTTATTTGATCGTTGTTTTCATTTCTCGGTTACAATCACCATTTTAATATGTTCTTTGCTTAACTCGATTTTAAACTGAGAATCGTGCTTTCTTGGTCTATGTGGATTCGATCCCTCATATATTACTATGTTTGTTGTGCACTTACAGTGAATATATTTGGGTTAAAACCTGAATGTATCATGGATCTTGGTCGGATCCAACAATTGCACAGCTTGTTCCTGGCCCGATAACTAGATATTTCACAAAGCTGGCCCGATGGCTCAATTTTGTGCATTCTCGGCCTAATGGCTCGACGATGCAATCAAATTGGCATGATAGCTCGATAGTGGAAACATCATGGCCTGATAGTTTGATCTTGAAACATCTTGTCCCGATAGCTCGATGTTGTTCAAAAACTTGGCTTGATGGCTCGATCTTACCAACTTGGACCGATAGCTCCATGATGCGTTTGGCCCGGTAGCTCGATGATGCACAAAACTGGCCCGATAGGTCAATCGAACACACCACTTGGCCCGATGGCTGGATAGAACATAACTTTTTTCGAGATCTCTTCTTGATGCTTCTTTTGGCCGAGACCTCTTCATGGTATCTCTTTGGCCTAGAATTTTGCCGAGACCTCTTCTATATGCTTCTTTGGCCGAGACCTCTTCTTGGTGTCTCTTTGGCCTAGAATTTTGCCAAGACCTCTTCTTTATGTTTCTTTGGCTGAGACCTCTTCTTGGTAGCTCTTTGGCCAAGACACAGTGATCATGAGTGTTTCTTGATTTCTGCCCCTTCATGATTAAGGTGGGGAGTTATCTACACATCAATCAACAAAACATTCATTAGTATATGATGCTAATTATCAATCAAATTTGTTATATGCAATGAATTTCAAAAGAAAGCAACTTAGGCAAAAAAAAAGATTTTCTATAGACTTTTGCAAACATTTCATGCAACCAAATTAAACATTTTAAGCCCATCTTTTATAGAAAGCCCATTTGCAAACTTTTGGTCGAAGAAGACGTTCCTATATATGATTCTTTTCCAGAGCAACGCATTTGTGCAATCAACACCATTGTGTATCAGAATTTCTCTATCCCTAGACTCCATAAGACTGATTTGATTACTCCATGGTTTCGAGACTTTGCTAACTACTTAGCTGTTGATGTTGTACCACAAGATTTTTCAGTTTACCAAAAGAAGAAGTTCTTAAGGGATGTCAGACATTACTACTGGAATGAACCATATCTCTACAAGATTTGTAAAGATGGTATGTTCCAAAGATGTCTACCCGAGAAGGACATTCAGAATGTTATGTATCATTGTCATGGTTCGGATTATGCTGGTCAGTTTGCTACATTCAAGACGGTTTCTAAAGAACTCCAAGCAGGTTCGGATTATGCTTGTCATTTCTCGCTGCGATTCGTGCCAAAGACAAGGGAACATTTCAAAACGGAACGAGATGCAACAAAATTTCATTCTTGAAGTGGAGGTTTTTGATGTGTGGGGAATTGACTTTATGGGTCATTTCCCCGTTTCTCATAATAACCTTTATATTCTAGTTATTGTTGATTATGTGTCTAAGTGGGTTAAAGCGATTGCTAGCCCTACTAATGATGTAAAAGTTGTACTAAAAATGTTCAAGTCTGTGTTTTGTGTTGGTGTCAAAACCCACTCAGCAAGATTTCGTCTTATTTACAAAATTATGACATGCTCAGTACACAATGACCCCAGGAGGGATTATCGATAAGAGTAGAGAACATATTCTACATGAGGAAGAGTAGAGAACACATATTCTACCTAAGGAAGAGTAGAGAACACATGAGTACTCAGTATTCACTGTAACGTAGGTGGACATGAACTCAAGTCATAACTACTCCGAGATTCTTGGGGAATATGCTGAGGTCTTAGGTCGTGGAAGTTTTAGCTAAGCGAGAATATCGAAACTGACCAAGGTATCTGGACGCAGCGGGAATATCGGAACTGACCAAGGTATTCAGACGCATCGGAATATCAGAACTGACCGAGGTATCCAGAACGCAGCAGGAATTTTGGAGCTGCTACCTGAGAATCCAGAAGCCCAACAGGAATTTGGGGAAAATGAACAATATAAATAGAGAGAGATGTGAAAATAAGGGGCTTTCTTTCTTTCTTTCTTCTAACATTTGACAGAGAGTTTGTACACTGTTCTTGATGGAAAACAATTCATAAATCAATACATTTCTATTTTCTCATTAGTTTGTGTTGTGATTTGTTCTTACTTAGACGAAATTTTATCGAATTCTTCATCAAATCCTTATAAATAACTTTGTGTATTTTAGCATCCACAAATTGTCGCTGGAATGAGGGGGGTTTTAGATTTTCTAACACAAAAGAGAATCACAACCAAATCCATGATGTTCATACTCGAAAAACAGCAGCCTCAACTGGAGGAATGCCCAAACACGATCCAGACACTTCGGCAAACCATGCATTCCATTTCCGAGAGGCTGAAAAATCAAGATGCCCTAAACCAATCACTTCTTGACCGACTTGACAAAATGGGAAAAGAATATGCAGATCAAAATAAGGTGATCACTCAGCGTAACCACAATTGACGCGCAGCACGCATGCGTTATGGATGTTCAACCTAAGATTGATTTCGAGGTGGAAATACCACCTCAGGCAGTAAATCAGCCCCAAGTGAATGCAGATCCATTAAACCAGACTGAACATGTCATGAATCCGGAAGTCAACACCGGACGGACCAACTCGGTTGACTTTGAGGAATACAAGGACTACGATCAATACTCACACCAAACGATAAATCAATCTCAACCCTCGGGTGAAGAGATCCAAGAGATGAAAAACTATCTCGAACTAGCCATTCACCGAATAAACTCTAAAGTCCACCAAGCAACCACCTCGACGCATGACGTAGACCGACTTATAGAAGAGACATTGCGAAGTCCATATGCCCCATATATAAAGAAAACCAAAGTGCGGAACCCTGGGAAAATCAAGATCCCTTTTTACAAAGGGAAAACAGACCCCATCGCGTACTTGACATCCTTCCGCATAGCGGTTGGCCGAGCACAATTCTACGAGCATGAGAGAGACGCAGGCTACTGCCAACTCTTCAGCAAACATCTCCAAGGGTCAGCACTCAGGTGGTTCTCTAGACTGCCTAAGGGGTAGGTTCATAGCTTTAACCAATGAGTCTAATGTTCCACAAACATTACACAATCGACATTGAAAGAAATATATCCAATGCAGACATGTGGAGCATGACCCAGGGGTCTAACGAACCTCTCGGGAAATTCATTGACCAATTCAAAGAAGTAATATCCCGAGTGGTACTCATAGATAGCACCGCTATCATTGCCCTGAAAATGCCGTCTGGGGCGAATCTGAATTCTGAAAAGACTTGATCCTAAATGTCCCAACAACCATTGACAATGCTCTCCATAGAGCGAAGATCTTTGCGCGTATAGAAGAAGACCTAATCAAAATGTGCAAGAGGGTATAGAGAAGCAGCCTGAACACCCATGGAACGCTCAACATGTCAAGGAATTCCACAGCTGAAAAATATTTTATTTTTCTTCTTGCTATTTCTGTAACAACTTAATTGTAACTTTTGACAGCGAACTACGGTCGGGCTTGATCCCCGCACTAGGGGTACGTAGGCAACTTGTTTTATTATTTCATCTCTAAAAATAATTAAAATGGGGGGGGGGGGGATAAATGTGATCCTTCATTCTGCTCCGCCTTCTGCTACATCAGTCATAAATTCTTCTCGAAGAATAGGGGAGATGTATATGGCCTTTCATTCCGCCTCAGCACTTCGCTACCTCAGTACAAATTTTTTCTACAAAAATGGGGGAGATGTGTATCTGACCTTTCATTCCGCCTCAGTCCTCCGCCACTCAATCCAAAAATTTTCTAGAAAAATGGAGGAGATGTATTTGGCCTTTCATTCCGCCTCAGCCTTCTGCTACCTCAGTACAAAATTTTTCAAAAAAATGGGGGAAATGTATTTGGCCTTTCATTTCGCCTCATCCATTTCCTACCTCGGTCCAAATTTTTTTTCAAAAAATGGAGGAGATGTCTGATCCTTTATTTTGTCCCAGCTTCAGTCCTAAAAAATTTCTCAAAAAATGGGGGTGACGTATCCGATCACCAACCTTAACAGTATCAGATCTCTACTGTGCATATATCCACAGCCAGCTGCATCACACATCTATCGGAAATGAAGTCCCTACATCATAATATTGCAAATAAGTCTTTCAGAAAGCTAACCTTTAAAACAAGACAACGACAATACACGCTCACCGAACAACCTCCGTTATCAACCGGCATCTCCAAGCAACCAGGGGCTTCAAAGATTTAGACTACCGAGAATATAATAGAAAAGCCACTTCCGCCTCAGTATTTATCAATAACTCACAAAAAAGTGAGGGGAGAACACTACACCGTACCCAACACGTCGAACAAACGGTCTACAATCTAAGAGCCTAACTTTATTCTAACTTATTTACTTTGCAATACCAAAGTAACAATAAAACAATAAAACACATAACACATTGTATGACCTGGCTAGTCATACAATACATCGCACACCCCCAGTGGGTATTAGCCTGAGCAACCCTCAGCAAAGTATTAACGCTAAATTTGAGCCCTGTCTCGAAACAATGTATTTAAACGTACGACAAACATCTTTAACGATTAAAACGTCTATCATTCATTTAACATTCGATCTCTCGAATAAGTGTGTCACTGTATGACAATGAAACTCGATGTCAATATGCGGGTCTTTTCTTAGTAAGCATCTATGATATCACTTAAGAAAACATGAAAAGACTTAAGTAAAGCTCAAAGCTTGCTCAGCCCAAACGAAACGTATGATAGCGACATGCAAAGGCCAAAGCACATTTCAGATCTAACCAAGTCGAAAAACGAACATTCAAACGATCCAAGGAGAGGGAAGTTAGTACCATAGGGACCAGTGAGGTCCAAAAGACTCAATACTGATGGATGAAAAAAACCACCAATCCGAAATCTTGAGGAGAAGTCACCATCCACATATTTGAAGGTCACCCAACTCGCCAAACTTGCTGGAACACCTGGGGGCTAATCTGTTGGTGTCAAAACCCCCTCAGCAAGATTTTGTCTTATTTACAAAATCTCGACGTGCTAAGTACAATATGACCTAGGAGGGATCATCGATAAAATATTTTACCTGAGGAAGAGTAGAGAGCACATATTCTACCCGAGGAAGCGTAGAGAACACATATTCTACCTCAGGAAGAGTAGAAAACACCTAAGTGGACGTGAAATCAAGTCGTAACTGCTCCGAGATTTCTGGGGAATATGCTGAGGCCGTAGGTCGTGGAAGTTTAAGCTAAGTGGGAATATCAGAACTGACCGAGGTATCCAGATGCAGCAGGAATATCGGAACTGACCGAGGTATCCGGACGCAGCGGAATATCGAAATTGACAAGGGTATCCAGAACACAACGGGAATTTCGGAGCTGCTACCTTAGAATCCAGAAGCCCAACACGAATTTGGGGAAAATGAGCAATATGAATAGAGAGAGATGTGAAAATAAGGGGCTTTCTTTCTTTCTTTCTTCTAACATTTGACAGAGAGTTTATACACTGTTCTTGATGGAAAACAATTCATAAATTAATAAATTTCTATTTTCTCATTAATTTGTGTTGTGATTGTTCCTACTTAGACAAAATTCTATTGAATTCTTCATCAAAATCCTTATAAATAACTTTGTGGATTTTAGCATCCACAATTTTTCTCTTGTTTGGTATTCCAAGACTTGTCATCAGCGATGGAGGCACTCATTTCATAAATAGAGTCTTTGATGGATTTCTTAGGAAGCATGTGGTGAAACATAAATTCGCAACACCACATCACCCTCAGACAAATGGAGTTTTCTAATAGGGAAATCAAAGCTATCCTGCAAAAAAAGGTAAATGGGTCTAGGAAAGATTGGTCTTTGAAGCTTGATGATGCTCTATGGGCATACAGAACTGCATTCAAAACCCCTCTGGGTACTACTCCTTGTAACCTTGTCTATGGTAAAGCTTGTCACTTACCTGTAGAATTGGAGCACAAAGCTGCATGAGCTATCAAGTTGCTGAATTTTGACATAAAGTCCGCATCATAAAGATGTCTCATTTAACTCCATAAGATTGAAGAAATTTGTCACTTAGCATAGAAGAACTCCAAGATCTACAAGGAAAGGACCAAAGTTGCACATGACAAGAAAATCATTCCACGAGATTTTCAACCAGGTGATTTGGTATTGCTCTTAAACTCTCGATTGAAACTATTCCCTGGAAAGTTGAAATCTAGGTGGTCTAGACCGTTTGTCATAAAAGAGGTGAAACCATATGGTGCGGTTGTAGTCAATAATCGCCAAGGAAATGATTTTGCGGTGAATGGGCAAAGGCTTAAGCCTTATCTAGCTGCTTCAGATCTCATGGAGGAATATGAGATTTCTCTTTTTGATCCAGCCTCAGCTTAGAGGTAAGTACCGTCAAGCTCACGACGTTAAACAAACGCTGAGTGGGAGGCAACCCACTATTTTGTGTATTTAGGTTAGTTGTTTTAAGTTTAGAGTCAGTTGGTTTTTAGTTTTTTAATTTTTAATTTTTAGTTATGAGTTCTAAGTGTTTCAGAAAGTTGAGAAAAAGAAGACTTCGTCGAGTGTTCAGATCGATCGATCCAACCATGCAGGAAGTTAAGGAAAATACCATCGATCGATCCACTACTGGATCAATCAATCCATCGGGGTGTATAAACGAAGTTCCAACACGGATCTTTTGATCCGTCTATGGATTGATCGATCAAAATCAACCAGAAGTTACGTAAAATTGGATCGATCAATCCCTTCATATATCGATCGATCCATCGATAAGGCAAGTCGAAATTTAACTTAAATTGAACTGGTTTTCACTTAATTTGGACGGGATTTCTTCTCTTCTTCTCCCCTGTTTTGAATTTTCCCTCATTCCACCATTATTCAAAATCAAGTTTTCTCTCAAAACTCCCAATTCCCCCTTTGATCAATCTCCACCAATTCTCAACCGATTTTAGCGCTTTTTGTGCCTATTCCGCTCAATTTTTTGTGCTCATTACGAATCTCCCACTCAATTTTTGATTCAAGAAATGTATGGAACGTTATCAGGATGGATTCACATGTTCATTTCCGAAGCGGTAATGATCCACATTCCGGAGATGATAGTAATGAAGTACGACCACCAGCACAACCAAAAACTCAATTTAACGGCACAAGGCAATCCACTTGGCTCCGAACAGCTAAGCAAACTCAGCCACAAACCAATTGTTCGTGTTCTATCACCACCTGCAGCCAAGAAGACGCGAGCAACTGCTAGGGAGAAAGGAAAAGTGGTCGCTAGTAGCAGTACAAACAACAAGGAAGAAGAAGAAGAAGAAGAAGACCCGATCCTCGAGCCGAGTTTTACTCAATCTTTATGCCCTCACACACCAAGGACACGGTTCAACAATTGCCACCTAAACTGGTAGTTTCCAAACTCAAGAGTCACAAGGGTTGGAATGAGGGGGAATTCATCGACAAGTTGGATCAGTTTGATTTCATATATTACAAAGCTATTCTAAAGAGTTCTACGGAGCCGACCCGGTTTGCCGATCATGCAGCTTTGACGATATTGGATGTAGACGGCTATGTGGTAGAGATCTTCACTGGGATGGGTCTCGGAACCTTCCCTTTCCAAGACTATCCTCTTTACCCCCGGTCTAGCGAGGCAGTTCTTGCCCTCATTCCGCATTCACAGCCCCGACTCAGATCCGCGATACCCCTACATGGCCGATACCGAGGTACAATTCTTTTGCCTTGGTCGTCTTTTGCCTTCCAGAAATGCCCAAGTTCTATTCCTATATTGATTTGTGGGATTTTATTGCACATAGATGGTATGAGTCTTGAGAAGAGAAGCTTACTGGCATCCCCAACCCAGCTCTCCGCATAGCACTCAAAATCTTGGGTTGTACATTTTCCGACAAATCAGAGGCGGCAACGGTCAACAAATCAAAGGTGTTACCGGTCCAATGATTGAGTCGTAGCAATCAATCCTCCCCTCCCGCAGATGAATATAAAAA
>OVBE01011582.1:0-14049 GCA_900406425.1 Iberis pinnata
TATATATATATATATATATATATATATATATATATATATAATGGAGCTAGCTGTAAACTTTGTAAACAATGAAACTCCAAATAATTGAATTTAACAGTTATTATTCTTGCTGCTACTGCTATCGCTAGCAGTTTGTAAAAGAACAGCGCCAATGTAAGTAAAAATATGCGAGAAAATTCTGCAATGTAAACAAATCTGCAATGTAAATGAAAAATCTGCAAAAAATAAAAATTTGCGGTGACGTAGAAGTGACGTAAAATGCGGCCAAGTAGACTAACAAATATGCAAAACAAAATATGCAAGAAAATAACTCTACAACACAAAAATATGCGATAAACAAATATGTGAAAACAAATTTGCAACACAAACAAATCTACATAACAAAATCTCGCAGATTTTTTTTGCACTCAGTAAATGCGGTGGGATTTACGGAAATACAGAGTACCTTTTCCTCTCTCCTCTATATTTTTCTAGCGTTTTTGTTTGTTCATGACCTAGGAGTACTATCGAGTTTCACGAAAATGTTCCACCTCCAATAATTAAATAAAATGTTGGGTTACCTGCGTCAATAAAACCAAAAGTTTGGTCAAGTACGTACTTTTGCCAAATATTAGTGAATAATTAAATTGGAAATAAAGGAGATAATTCCTAACTAATCTCTACTTTGATGGACGGTTGAAATTAATCATAAGGAAACCCTAATGAGGAATTAGGTCCTCTCTTCGCTTATAAATAAATAAATAAATAAATAAATATATATATATATATATATATATACCTACTCCATCATAGAGATATCTAACGTTAAACAACACAACATATAAAGAAATGTTTATTGGAAGGAGAGAAAAATCTAAACCCTTCATCTTCCATTCGGAAAACCGTTCAGGAAGATCTCTACTACAATGAACAGAGATATTCCGCTAATCCTCCTAATGATTCTATCATGTGATTATCTAGATATTTAAAGATCTTAGGATTCATGTAAATCAATCTTATATGTGGAATTAGAGCATGATTATTAAACATCTCTTTAATCTGTTTTTTTTTCTAATCCTATGTATAATTATTATTCTATGTAAATTTTGTACAGTTTTCGGACTTCTGATGAAACGAAAATTTTTCACATAAGTATTATTTTGTGCAAATTTTTAACAGATCTTGGATTTCCGATGACACTTAAATTTTGTTGCATAAAGTATTATCATGTGCAAATTATGTACATATTTCTCGTTTTCTTATGAAAATTAATTTTTTTCCTCGTAAAATCTAAATATGTGTAAATTTTGTGCTACGAATTAGGGTTTCTTGAAGTTTTATGTTATGTGCAAAATTTGGGCGTTTGCGAATTAGAATTTCTCGCATATGTTTATTCTGTGCAAATTTAGGGCGTTTATGATTTAGAGTTTTACATAAATTTCCATTATTTAGGGAGTTTTGTGCAATCTCTGGGCTTATGCGAATTGTTGTTTTTTGCATAATTTTCCAATAAATAATGTTTCGTGCATAATGTGTGTGGATTAAAATAATATGTGCATCATACGTGCATAATTTATTATGGAAATCTTTGAGCCTGTAAAAGGTGTATAATTTTGTACTGAAAACTTATGAGGAAAATGCAAAATTAGAGTATTGATATCATCACAGTGAATTTACTCTATAATAAATTGCATATTTGATATATCTATGAGAATGGCAAAATTAGTGGGAGTGATAAAATTTAAGACGTGGTCATTCAAAAAACTAGGGTTAATATACCTTACCCCTAGTTCCTAATTTCTCGCTAATCCTTCTTCTTTTGATCAGCCTAGTATCTCCTCGTGCTAGCGAGAGTGCCAAAATCGGACTCCACTTTCTATTCCAAAAGCAAGTTTACTAGCGTGGTTATGAATCAACTTACAATTCTTGAGTTACAGGAGGAACTGTTAATGACAGACTACTATAACTATAGTAGTAATAACTGTGAATTCAATTTATGAGTTAGAGTTCAATCCTTACCATTTGAAAGTACGTACTTCTTATAGCTTGTGAAGATGAAGGATGCATTTATTAGCATATGAAGGCCCAATCAATACCCCATCATAGTATATGTTTTCCCTCTTGATTGACTTAAACAAAAGGAAAGAAAGATGCACAAACGAAACAGGAAACTACAAAAGGTCTCAGGAGAAATATCAATTGTGAAGGTCTCAGGAACAACATCAAGTCAGTGATAAAAGGGCTCATCCACGTTGAAGTCGGAATCAATGGGAAGAACACTCCGGCCAGTTGGGAATCCACATGTTGTACTGTTGAATAATGAAGAAAATCCACTGAATGATCATACACTCCATGATGAAAATATCACCATTAATGATCATGTTCTTGAAGCAAAAGAGGAAACAAAATTAAGAAGGTTAACTCGTTTCAGGAGATATGTTATTTTCGATGACTACATGCTTTATCAAGTAAAATATGGAGAAGGGGATATTAAAGATCCGATTTCTTATTCACAAGCCATGAAAGATATTAATTCTTATAAATGGATTGATGCCATTAAAGATGAGATTGACTCAATGGTTAAAATGAAGTTTGGTATGTTGTTCAATTGCCTAAAGGACACAAAGCAATCAGTTGTAAGTGGATTTTCAAGGTCAAACATGACAGTAATGGCAATATTGAACGATTTAAAGCCAGAATTATAGCTAAAGGTTTAATCAGAAAGAAGACATTGATTATAATGAGACTTTTTCTCATGTGTCAAGGAAGGACTGTCTAAGAATTATCATGGCGCTAGTAGCTCAATATGATCTTGAGTTACATCAAATGGATGTGAAAACTTCCTTTCTTAATGGATACTTGCAAGAAGAAGTCTATATGCGTCAACATGAAGGCTTCATAATTGAAGGACAGGAAGATATGGTCTGCAAACTAAAGAAATTAATATACGGATTAAAAAATCTTCGAGACAATGGTATCATAAGTTTGATGAAATCATTACAAAATTCGGTTTCAAAGAAAACATTGTAGATCCATGTATATAACTCAAGATTAATGGGAGAAAATTCATATTTTTGATATTGTATGTTGATGACATATTTTGGAAAGTAGTGATCTTGGTCTCTTACATGAGACTAAGAGTTATCTCTCTAAGAATTTCGAAATGAAAGATATGGGTGAGGCAACCAATGTGATAGGAATTGAATTTTTCGTGACAAATAACTTGGAATTTTAGGATTGTCTCATAAAGAATATATTGATAAAGTTCTTGAGAGATTCGGCATGATGACATGTTCTTCTCGCAGCGTTCCTATGCAGAAAGGTGACAAGCTTGACCTTAAGCAATGTCCATAGAATGAAATGGAACATAATTAAATGCAAAAGTACCCTTATGCATCAATAGTAGGAAGTTTTGATGTATACACAGGGTTGTACAAGACCTGATATCAGCCACGTAGATCGTATGTTGGACAGATTCCAAAGTAACCAGGACTAGCGCATTTGTTAGCTGAAAAAAAAGTTTTGAGATACCTAAAGGGAAGAAGAAACTACATGCTTACATATATAAAATCTACACATCCACAAATGGTTGGTTTTTCTAACTAAGACTTCGGTGGATATCATGACACTAGGCGCTGCACTCTTGGCTATACTTTTCTCATTTGTGGAGGCGCTATCTCACGGAAAAGCCAAAAGTCGCAGTTAATTTACATGTCCACAATGGAACTGAGTATATAGCATGTTATGAGGCTTCTATTCAGGGAACGGGGTTGTGTAACTGCATAACTGAGTTCGGGGCTTTGAGTTTTGTTGAAAAGCCTTTAACTCTTTATTGTGATAATCAAGCTGCAATCTTCTTCTCTAAGCATGATAGGATATCTAAAGGAACTAAGCATATAGACCTTAAATATCTATCACTAAAACAAGATGTTAAAAGAGAAAAGTTTTTCATTGAAAATATAGGCGTTGATCTTATGGTAGATCTTTACCTCCTAAGAATTTTTAGAAGCATGATGCAAGTATGGGTCTTGAGGATAGTTTTTGATTACGTTGTTTGATTATTTTAGCTTATATTTGACATTTACTTGAGCTCTTTATGGCTTTTACATCTTCTATTTATTTTGTTTCCACCGTGTACACACATTATTGGTTGTTGGATTTATGATAATAGAATCAAGTCTTTATTTAAAGACATAAAGAGACCATTATGATATCTCCTACTTATGTTTATAGTCTAGCTATAAAAGTAGTTATTGTACTAGTACATGGAAGGACAAAATGATGTGCAACTGCCATGACTCTCATTGTTTGCTAGATTAGTCAAAATACTTATGATAACCAAATGAAGAATATAAAGATATAACATGTAATGCCGACTTTATGATTCCAAAAAGAAAATGTTATACCAACGACAAAGTGGGAGACTCTAAGACTAGGAATCCCTTGAAAGATTGGTAAAGTTCCTAGGCATATTTTACAAATCCACATTGATAGCTTATGCGTCTAATATGATAAGTGCTAATAAGCACAATGAAATTCTCACAATTGAGCTAAATCTGAGAAGTTTGTGCAATAGTTCTAATGTGGATTTAACTGGAAATGCAATAGATATGAGAGAAAAGCTTGATAAGTATTGGGGTGCTTTGAAGGATATGAATAGGATGATGATCATTGGTAGTGTGTTTGATCCTAGATACAAGATGGATTTTGCTAATCTTTGTTTTGATCGTAATTGTGTGAAAGGGTAAGATGATTATACTAAAATGAAGAGTTCTATTGGAGTAGTATTGCATCAGTTATATGAAGAGTATAGTACTCGTATTGATGCAGAAGATAAAAAGGGTTAGACATCATATTCTAAGTCATCTTCTCACAATTAAAGTGATCAGTTTGGAAGTGAAATGGTAGATAAAATGGACTTCATAGTTGATGATCAAAAATATCAAAGAAGGTATTTCATGTACAAAGTTAGGGTTAATGAGTAAGCAATTCATGACTCAAGCATTGAGTTGGATGTTTATTTGAAAGAGAAAGTGGAAAACCCAAAGCTTATGATGAAAATGAGTATGATTTGTTGGGATGGTGGAAAGTTAATAGTTATAAGTTTCCAATTCTATCATAGATAGATAGAGATGTACTTGCTATGCAAGTGTCATCAATTGCTTCAGAAAGTGCCTTTAGCACAAGTGGTTGAATTCTTGATCCCTATAGGAGTTGTCTACACATTATATGACTGAAGTTTTAATGTATGGTGAGTAGTGGTTGAAATCGTTGAGAATGCACTACAGTGAAAAAGGAGTGATAAAAAATCAAGAATTACTTGATGAGAATGAACTACAGGATAATCTGCAAAAAGGTAAGTATTCTTTGATTATGCATTGTGAATCTTTACAATACTAACTCATTTAATATATGATTTATTCAGTGCTTGATGTTTAAGACAACACTCAAGAATAGGATTATCTAGCAATCAGAATACTACAAGTAAAAGGTACCATACTTGTCTTGAATTTGTTCATTTGATACTTTAGTTTACTGAGTACTGACTATTGATATACTTAAACAGGCATTAGAGACAATGAAACATGATACTTCAAATTTAATTTGGAAAGCCAATATCTACCATGAATGATTGAGTATTTTGATTCTTGAATTTTTTTTCTTGGTTTAAATTTACAAACATATTTCCTATTGTTTTTGTAATTGGTTAACTTTCTACATTATATTATTTTTCATTTACATATAATATGTATTTTTCAGAGAATTTTGGTTTTTTCGGGTATTTCAGATAAAATGCCTATTGGTTCGGTTCCAAAATGGTTCTTAATTTTTAGAACCAAACCAAACCGATCCAAATTTCTTTCGGAACCTAAATGGATCCCATTTTTGCTAGAACCAAAAGAACTGGAACCGGATAGAACCGATCCGAACTGAAATGTTTGTCCGAAAGCTCAACCCTAATCCTCGAGCTATTTATAAGCGTTGATAAATTTATAATGTATATGAAAATTAAAATGCATACACATTATATATCGATGTATGTACCTAAATTTGTGTCGGTTGAAAAAGACCGAGTGAAAAACTATCCTAAATCAAATGGTGATCTAAAAAAATCTATACTATTAATTTCGATGACAAATCCGAAAGAAACCTTTGGTTACCGTGGCATATTACGAAATTTGCCATTGGAGAATTTCGCGATATAGTTCAAAAAATGTCGACAAGGGTATTTTCGTTCATGCGTAAATTGAAAACGCGTGGATCTAACTGCGGTTCGGGTCGGACCCGTTTTATTAAGGAAAAAATTAAGAGGTCTCGAGTTCGAGTCACCATTCTAAGTTTTTTTTCAATATAGTTCAAACAAATAATGCCGACAAGGGTATTTTAGTCCACGCAAACAAATAAAAACGCGCGGATCTCAAATCGGTTTGGGTCGAACCCGTTTTTTAAAAGAAACTATTTGAAAGGTCTCGAGTTCGAATCACCATTTGATTTTTTTTAATTTATAAAGGTATCTAAGTTATACCGCTACTAATTCGGCGGTTTTAATTATTTAGATTGAATTAAATCGAAAGGTTTAAGTTTTAGATCGAACATTTAGTGGTTGTAGATATTTTTGATTTCATAATATTTTGTTTCTTTCGTATCAAGGTAGTTAGAGAATTTTTTCTATAAAAACAACTAAATGAAAATATATTTGAAACCCTAATATCTTATCTCTCTATATATATAGTATTATAGCTATCATCCCAATTCATCTACTCGGTTTATCAATAAAATAATTTTCGATACAAGCTTTTGAACGTCTGTTTAAATTTCTGTTTTGTAATCTTACTTATTGTTTTATGATTTTGGAGGCCGTATTATGTAATATACTTTTCTAACGTTTGATGTATTTGTAATACAGAAAATATATCGACCATCTTTGGACAAAGGTAAATTCGTTGTTACGGAAGATGACAAGCGAGACGAAGAACAAACAACACCGGTTAGTAAAATTATTTTAAAGTTTCTTACGGATTTATTTATTCATATTTTAGATTTATTTATACGAATATTTCATGTGGTTATAGGTTTCAGGAAAACGTAAAGAACCAATGACAAATGATGAATTCGGAGTTCTCACACAAGTGTCATTAGCAGTGAAGAAAGCAAAGAGAGATGTTGAAAAACATTACAAAGGTGGAATGTATCGGATGAAAAAATATATGGAAGCGTATGAGAGATCGCAATATCTCTCGATTAAAGTCGCAAAAAAGAGGCAAAATTGCATTGCTTTTGAAGCAAGCTAAAGAGGATAAATTTGATGTCCTCAAAGAATAGGTTTATCAAGAGAAGAAGAGAAAAGAATACCAATCCTGGCTTGACAAAGTTGTGATTCCACAAGTTAATTACGACAAGATGGGTTTTTCGAATATGGATTAACCATTCTTAGTTATCTTATTCAAATTTGTTATTTTCATATAATTATTCTGTTTTTTTGTTATATTTTTACTTTAATTTAGATAAGATATTCTACTTATTCTGCTTGACTTGCGTAAATCAATTTATATTAGATATAATGGTTTTGTTAATATATTGCACAATATATTTCATGAATTACATGTAGATGAATATAAATATTTAACGATAAATAAATTGAATACTTACCATACATATTCGGATCATTATATTTTCATAAATTCATTATTTATGTGGGAAATTGGTTCATATATTGTGTTTCTCTTTGCAACTATATGTTTTTTTATTTCAATAACTTAAATTTATATATTTATATTGTAATAAACTTTTTGTGTACAAAAATCTTTAACAAATAACAATAACAAAATTTTTATGTTGGCTCAACCGTATATACATTACGTTTTAAAAAGAAATCAAATAAAATAGTTTATACTAAACATTTAACTTAGGTTATTGTTAAAGGTTTACAATATGTTTATAGAGCTACAAATACTTACTAACCACCAACATCAATTTTTCGTATTATAATATTAATAGTACTTATAAATTAATAAGTTGGGAAAACATGAATTAAGTTCTTTAATAATTCTTCTTTACTTAATTCTAAATTTCTTCGATAATGATATAGAAACATATTAGGCTGACATTTTCGGTATGGAAATATGGATTTTCGCATATATATATATATATATATAATATATATAAACTATATATATAAACTATATATGTTGGTTTAACAAATTTAGTTAATATCCTTATCGGTAGTTTGAAAATATATACCTAATAAAATCTTAACATTATTATTGTTAATATTCTATACTATCATGTGATGTCCATCCATTCACTTTTCTAAATTCGAACAACACCTAAATGACATATAGATATATAAACTAATTATGTTATTATAACAAATTTAGTTATTATCCTTATCTGTTATTTGAAAATATATATCGAATAAAATCTTAACAAGATTATTGTTAAGATTCAATACCATAATGTGTTGTGCATCCATACGATTTTTCTATAGTCGAACAAACCGTAAATGAATATGTTTCTAAATGTCGTTATGATTTTATAATATAAATATCTAGGTTAGGTTTTCATTTTATACTATATATAGACCAATTTTCATTGAGTGTGTTTAACAACTCCATTTTGTCATTTAACAACTTTTCTCGACCCGAACAGTACGTGTTCGTTTGCAGTTTTTATCGTTTCATTTTAAACAAATAACGTTCTTATTTTTCAGTCTTTATCTCTGAGTTTGATCAATTAGTAATATACACAATATATTTTTACGAAAGTCTATATAGATTTTCTAAAATTCGACTTACTTTATTAACACTCACGATACAATTCTTTTATCTAAAATTTTTATCGTTATATTATTGTTCGTTTATATTTTAGTTTTATAATTCTATTGTTATGAATGTTGTTTTACAAATTCATTTGTAAATAATATGTTTTTTTTTTCTTTAGATAATGGGTCCTCCGTGTAACCCGAATGGTAATGTTGATGAAATCGAAGACAACGTCAAAGAAAAGTCACTTTTTGTTGTTGATTCGAAGGTATCTTGGATAATTTCATATAGTTTCATATGTTAGATATTTTTAACTTTGTCTTATATATATATATATATATATATATATATATTGAACGGATTTTATTTTTTTTATCAATTAGCGTCTTATATTAATATTGTATTTTTTCATTATGATTATATGTATCTCTTATAGCAATTTTAATTCTTAGTTTTCAGCAACATATTTATATCGAACATGTGATATATATATATATATATATGTATTTACTGCTATATGCAGCAAAAAGTTTTAAATATTGTAACACTTGGCAGGAAGACGATAAAAATGGCATTGTCATGAAAGAATCCCTTCCACACTACTCTATGGTATATACATATCTTATCGGGTTAATTGTTATCTATCTATGTTAGTATGAAATCCATGATTTAACAACGTTTAACGAAATTTTTGCATTTACATCTGTTTCAAATTAGACAACCAAAAGGGTAACAGCCATAAGTCCTTAACAGCTTCAGCTACTGGCTAATGTAACAACTGCGGTCAAACGATCAAAGAAGGAACAAGATGCGCATTACAAGAGTTGTATCGAACGTATTAAAGAATATAGGAGTGCCTATGAAAAGCTGAAAAACTAAGAATTAAAATTGCAAAGAGAGATGCAAAAATATCTTTGCTCTATCGTCTTGTTGGTTTCCATAATTTTGATATCACTAGAGAATTTGATCATCAAGAAAGAAAAAAGAAGTAACTGAAGGCTTACTTAAGAAGGTTGTGATTCCCGATCTTGATTATGATAAGATGGGAATTCCGAAACATAATTAGTTTTATTTATTAATTTT
The DNA here is from genome assembly GCA_900406425.1 of Iberis pinnata. NCBI lineage: Eukaryota > Viridiplantae > Streptophyta > Magnoliopsida > Brassicales > Brassicaceae > Iberis > Iberis pinnata. Next base: position 9,825 of record OVBE01011582.1, read on the forward strand.
CCTTATTATTGTTTTCTCATTTTTAATTTTAATAAGTTGAATTGTTTTTTGTTTTTATTAATAATAATATGGGATCAATTTAATTGCATTTTTTATCTATTTTATGCGATAATTTGGTGCAATATATAAATCGACAAATAAAAATAGAATTTTATATAATTAATATTTGATCCTTCTATGTAATATTAAACTCTAATGAAATTTGGATTCTTCTATATATATATGGGTTTTATAGATAACAAATAGAGTAACAGAATATTGACCCTTATATATATGGAATATATATATATATAGTTAGTATATTTTAATATAAATGGTTTAAGAGTATAACATGAATAATATTGGAAGTTGTAAAATGATATGAATATTATATAATTATAACATATTGTGAATAATAAGTACATATTGAATATATTGTAGATTGAAAAATACTTTGGTTGACTCTATTATTTTAATATCTTAACAAATAAGTTAATCTATGATATTGTTAATTTAGTGTGTATTAGATGAGAATGGGTACTTAGATTAAATATCATTTGGAGTTTATTTTGAATTCTCTATATTTTAGGTAAGAAATGAAATACACTAATATTATATATATACATATAATCAAGTGAATATATTTATTTATACGGTCATACAGTTAAATCTAATAATATTTAACGGTAAATTTTGTTTATTTAGTTAAGATATATCTTAACTACCAATACAATATCTATAGAGATTACTTCCGATTTTCTCGATATTTAAAAAGGTAATTATCGTTTTTATATTTGATTATATTTGAATTTATTTAATATTTAAGGTAGGTAATGATATTCACAAATATACTCTATTTTCCTATAACTAAATTAAAAATTATGTTATAGTAGTACTCTTAACATAGGTAGTTGCCATTTATGTTACATTAGATTTAATAGTATAGATTTTCTTATGCCTTTTTTATACTATGAAAAATATATGTACAATACGTGTTGCATATTTTATAATTGGATTTAATATAGATTCTATAAATAATTATTTATCTAAATCTTTAAATGTATTTAAAATTAATTAGGAAGTACAATATTCGTGTGCCATATTTAAGGTAACTAACAATATATTCCGATATTGTTATACGTTCAACCTAACTTTAACGATATTTTAGTAAACACAATTCTACCAATTTATATAAATAGATGTCCGGAATAGGTATTTTCATTCATGTACCTTTCTCTCATATTTAACAAACATAAAGTCAATTGTCTGCTACAATGGAAAAACATACAAGAAATAATAACGTGTTAAAGTTCGCATAATTCACATGTGGAGACCAGAAAGCCCAAGAGGTCCTCTTAGGTCGATTGAATTGATTTTAGCCGATGAAGAGGTAATTATTTTGGTTGTAATATTTAAGTTTTCTGATTATATTTATTAATAATTATGTTAACGTACAATTATGATATTAGGGATCAAAAATACAAGCATCCGTTAAACGTGGATTTGCTGCACGTTTTGAGTCACAGTTCCGTTATGGATTGTGGAAGACTATTGAAAATTTTGTCATCTGGCAAAATTCTGGTGCTTTTAGAACAACCGATCATGAATATAGGATGAATATTTTATATTCAACTATTGTTCAAGATATTCCCAGTAGTATTGAAGATGAGAATTATTTTTTTAACTTCGCCCAATATGATTCAATATTGTCAGGGATTCTAAATGATTCGTTTCTTATTGATTTGTATAAAAAATAAACATTTGAATATATTTAAATGTATATATTCGCACTAACGTTTTCGTATTGTAGATGTAATCGGGCAGGTAGTCAATTTGGGAAAAATTGAAACTATTGTGAAGGATGATAAACCAAAGAGCAAAATAGATTTCGAGATGCGAAATCAAAAGTATTAAACTCAAATTGTTTTATATCAGTAGTTTATGTTTATATTATCTATAAATATATATATTGCTTATTTACTTTTTCATAATATTTGTATAGCGATGAACGACTATCATGCACCTTGTGGGAAGGTGTTGCTGAAGAACTCTATAATATAGCTCAAGAACAGGAAGGACAAATGCTGATAATTTGTTTGAGATTTGCAAAAATCAAGAACTGGAGAAGTATACTTTTATTTAAATAATGATGCTATACTTTTAACTGTAAACTTAGTAATATTAAAATCATATTTTTAAAACATATTTTATATTAAATATATTTATGTTTAACGTGATCAAAATGATTTTGGTTATTTAAAATTATCTGTTGATTTTGGTTAATCGGTTCAACTATTTTGTACGTGTTAATCAGATGTCTATAGCATTTCAAGTGCATTTGATGCTTCCAAACTGATTGTTAATCCAAAGTACCTTGAAGTGTTGGATTTCATTCGTGAGTAAGTATTGATACGTATGGATAATTATATATATTTTTAGTATATTTAATGTATTTAATGCTTTTATACATTTTTTATATTATGTAGCCAGAAGATGGTGTAGCCCTAACTATATTGGAGAACAAACCAAAACCTCAAAAAACAGGAACCTCTAACTTTAAAGAGGACGATCTTGAGAGAAAGACTATTCTAGATATTAAGAATACTATCGAGGTAAATATTTTAATTAAATATTTATATTGTTAATAACAGATAATCGACCGTATTATGCAACTATATATATTATTTTTATCCTATATTATAGGTTTGCAAGGTGAAGATAATGTGCACAATTTTGAAGATAAATACCGATTGGTCTTGGTATTATATTGCATGCAATCCATGTAATAAGAAAGTTGCTGATGATGTGGTTGGTTTGGATGACACTAACAAGATGAAAAAAAGAAGGGAAATGCAACGAGTGCAATAAATGGGTAACGAATGTTGGAGCAACGTGATTTTTCATTTTATTAAATTAAAATAATTTTATATACGATTATTTTTATATAGATATGTATATTATATATTTTTCTAAAATATATTTTTTATTATAAAAGGTACAAGTTACATAAACATGTTTATGTAATGGATCAAACGAGTGAGCTTAAATGTTTACTATTCGATTTGGTTGCTGCTGAAATCATTGGTCATTCAGCTACTTCTCTATTAAAGGGAAAGTTTGGTGAGGTATAATTAAATTTTGCATTATCTAAGTTGTTCAAATATTTTAACAATCATATTGTTTCATATATATATTATTCATTTGAACAAATATAATAGATTGAAGATCCTGAAGATTTGCCAATACCGATTAAGAATTTAGTGGGAAAAACATTTTACTTTGTTGTCAACATTGAGTCCGACAATATTATTCGTGACTATGATACTTTCAAGATATCACGTCTTTTGTCGACAAATCAACTCATCAAAGATGAAACTTCCTCGGTATCTGAAAGCCAGCCATCGTTGCCTTACGATGAGAAGGTTATTTTGATTTTATTTAGTTTGCTATAATAAGATATCTTTAAACCTTAATATCGTATATGTTTACTATTAAAAGTGTATATATATTTAACCATCGTTTCTGCATTGTAACAGGTTAGCTTGATGATAAATAATAGCCAAAAATCCGATGAGGGATCCATTCCGAGTCTGCAAACACCAAAATCTAAAAGAAATGTTGAGAATGTTATTGATCAAGGAGAAGAGTCATCGACTAGCAAGAAGCAATGTACCAGAGGTGTTGTTCTTCTAAATGTGAAGATGGAGAAATTTGAAGAGGGAAAAGAAAAGGGTTCTAATGAAGAGTCGAAAGATGATGATATGCCTACTGCTGACTAATATGAAAATTATTAGGCATCTGAAAACTTGATTTATTATTTCGTTGGTTTTTATCATTTATTATCTGCCGAGACTATTTTATTGGTTTATATTTATTTTTTATGCTATTTTACTCATCATATATTGGCCACATATAACTTTTCATTATTAAAACTAAAATGAAAATACTAAAAATAATATAGTTTAATAGTATAAAATATTGATTAAAATTTACTTAACATTATAAAAATTACAAAGTAGATTTGACAAATGGGATAAATTATTTATTAAATTTAGAAAATTTACTCGATCGAAAATAAAATTAGATTGTAATTTATGTTTAACTTTACCTCCAAAATAGTACTCAAAAATATTATTTGAGTCTAAAATTTTTTCATGATACCGCCAATTTTTGTAGGTTATCAAAATTTTAATTTTTTTTAATCTTTAGCAAATATATCCGTAAAAATAAAAGTCATATTTCTATT